>QOZY01000093.1:0-179831 GCA_003351005.1 Cystobasidiaceae sp. HBUAS51001 | reverse complement strand
AACCGCTCGGGCTCAGGTGGAGATGGCGAGGAGTCCCGTCGTAATGCCAGCTGGAGAGATGGGCGTCGGCGGCTAGGGTGCCGACGAAACGGCCGGGACACCAATGGTGTGGGCAGTCAGCGACTGAAGGCGGCAACCAGCCTCGACGCCAACGATCTGGCTCAAACTTTCCGTATGACCTCTCTCCGACCTCCAAGCGATCCATCATATTCCGGTTCTTCTGTTGCTCCACAAGCTTCCAGCTACAATAATACGCCCACACAGACTGCTTTTGAAGCTGCCACTAGTCCACCATACGATTCAAGCAAGTTTCGAAAGACCAAGAGCGACCCTTCTCTGACAAATATGTTGAGAGATGCCGAAGAGGCCGGTACCGACCCATGGTCGCAAGAGCAAGATGACGCTCAAACGCCGCATGTCGACGTCGAGCAAACGTTCGAAATGGACGACCTTGAAAATGAAAGTGCGCCCATTCTGCCGGTTCCACCCTTGATCACGAACGAGGCGCCGACGCCCCGTTCAGAGCCGACGAATTATTTCGATGCTATCAATCAGCAACGTGAGGAGTCCCCTGCGCCGGTCAGTAGACGGAGGGGTACGCTGCGTCAGGCATCCACGCCGCGCGACAGAGCGTCTTCTCCGGTCAGGCAAGAGAAATTCCTCCTCATGGAAGATCTCACTGGATCGCTAAAGTCGCCTTGCGTCCTGGATCTGAAAATGGGAACGCGGCAATATGGCGTTGATGCTACCCCAGAGAAAAAGAAGAGTCAGACAAAGAAGTGTGACAAGACCACCAGTCGGACTTTGGGTGTGCGCATTTGCGGTCTACAGGTAAGTCGGACAAGAGCTATATTGCAGCACAGTACTGACATCATTTGCAGGTCTGGAAGCCAAACGAACAGCGTTATGTTTTCCAAGACAAATATTATGGCCGAAAAGTAGCAACGTCACAATTCCCGTCTGCATTGGCATCGTTCATTCACGATGGTGAAAAGCTCCTCATTGCGCACATTCCAGTCATACTGGACAAGCTTTGCCGCTTGGCTGCGGACGTGCGCAAATTGACGCGATGGCGATTCTACGCTGCTAGCTTGCTCTTCATCTACGATGGTGATCCTCAAACCCAGCATGACTATGCCATGCGTCGGGATCAGATGCCACGACCTGGTTTCAATAGTCTTGACAGGAACGGTCAAATCGAAGCAGGGGAGTTCAACATACGTCTTATCGATTTCGCACACTGCACTACCGGCGACGATTTCTTGCCACCTCTGCAGCCTGGGGAACAAGAAACAACGGACAACGACCCCAATGCTCTGCCTCGGGCTCGTTTTCCTCCAATTCACGCAGACGAGCCGGATGTGGGTTTCTTGCTTGGCCTGCAGAGCATTTGCAACTGCTTGAAGGGTATTTGGGCAGAAGAAAGGCGACGTCGGCTGGATCTGAATCCCGAAGACGATATCGGCAAGTTGACAATGCCAGACAAGCATGTCTTTGACTGCTCTCTCACTAAAGAGGTAGCAGCCAAGAATGCTGCGCTAGACGAAGCTTCGTCTAGACCGCAAGCGGCGGTGGATACGCCTAGTCCTGCTCTAGTCTCCGCCGAGTCATCGACTTCTTCCGAAGCGCACAAGTAACCATCAGCGGCCAATGTCGACCCTCTTACCAGTAACATGACATTCACAAAGGCCTCTGTTTAGACACTGGAACCGCGAACTAGAGCACTGCCAAGATGCAACAGGTTATTACATTGGCATTCATCTTCACAACTACACACGTTCAACATCCACTATTCCGAGAAGTTCGCGAGCATGAAGCTTCGCATGTATCTATACTTCTTCCACGGCCAGGCAGAGCGAGGCTCATTCTGGGTTCTCCATGGTAGTCTCCTTTCCTGTACTGGACGCTTTGTATCCTTCTTTTTCGCTGCAACCGTGACGACCCGTTTGGTCCAAGACGGCGAGCATATGTACATACTATGCAGCAGTCTTGTATCGTCTGCTTTTCTTCACTATGGGAATTCATCTTGCATTCTGTCTCGTGTGCGCTGCGCCACCTGCCAACAGTGATGGTGTTTCTTGTGGCGTGCAGTTGCTTCTTGCCTCTGCAACTATAAGTGGGCTCTAATTCTGATGAACAGCGCAGAATCGACATGGCCATATGCACACTGAGCTTCTCGGGACCGTGTCCTTTGCAAGTCTGCTTTCTGCATGCCGACCGGCAGGCGCGTCTCTTCCAGCAGCCATCGGTGAGCACCTTGACCTGGCAATGCATTGACGCGCATTGACACCATATGCCAGGCATAGCGCTCTCCGGCGGACCAGATTCTACTGCTTTGGCTTATCTGTTAAGCAGGCACATAAGACGCTCCTTGCCGGCCGCGTCAACACGTCTGCATGCTCTGGTCGTGAACCATGGACTTCGTCAAGGTAGCGGCGAAGAGGCTCACAAGGTCGCTTCCTGGGCAGTGAAGAGAGGTGACTTAGTTTTAGCTTGCGCGTTGCCCCTTTTCTGATCCTGGAGATGTCACACGCCAGGGATCTCTGCCGAAGTTCGAGAGGTGCAATGGGGGCAAGAAGGCTTTCCTTCTTTTCCGGCCAATGGGTCCGTCGAGGGTGCAGCACGGCTGGCCAGGCTCATACTGTACCAGCGCTTCATGAAAGATCGCGATATCACGGAGCTTTACCTAGCTCACCATAACGACGACTTGTATGAGACAGCATACTTGCGACAAGTTCGTGGGACAGGCGTCGCATCGGCACTGCCTGGACTACGCCCCTCTACGAATCTGCCCCTTGTGCCACGAGCTACCGAGCCGTCAGACGAAGATCTAAGGCTGATAAGGCCCTTGCTCAGTGTTCCGAAGGTAAGCCTTCCTGGAAAGGGTAAGCGGTCGTCCGGCGCTCAGAGCTGACTCCTTAGGGCGATAGAAAACGCTTCTGCAGCTATGCGAGGACAATGACCTCCTATATGCACATGACCCAACGAACTCGGACCCCAGCTACACAAGCAGGAATGCCTTTCGAGATGAGCTAGCACGTCTGGAAACCCGCTTTTCGTCCTCTGACGGAGGCAGCGGTCCTGTCCACCACTTCCGTCAATGGTCAAAGCGGCTACAACGTCATCAGGATTGCGTCACTTTGCAGGTATCGTCCCTGATGCGAGTATCGCGGCTCACATTATCGGTCCAAGGGATATGTACCTTCGAAGCTTGTGCGATTGGCCGTGCATCTCCTGAAGCCCGGCGTGCTTTCTTGGCAAATGCGGCGCGGCTTGTTTATCCGGCGGGCAATGGTATCTCGCCCACCAGTCTACGCGATCTAGATACTGTGCTGTTCTCCACTGCAATACCGCGAAGTCGCGGTTACCCGAGATCCCACACTCCCGGCGGCAAGGTTATCTTCCGCAAACACAGGTCCAAAGGCGGCATCCTCTACACAGTTGCACGTCAGCCATTGCGCGCAACAGAAGTAAGGCTACTGTCGAGAAAGATACACCGTGATACTTGGCTGCTCTGGGACGATCGCTTTTGGGTACGATACAGGTCGAGTGGCAGTGAGAGGCTCGAGACCCTCGACATTCGACCTCATGGCAATTATGTCTTGCCTGCACTTTACAAGGACGACGTCAAAATTTGGAGCACGGATATGTCCCAGCAATCTCCGAGACAGCCCACTCTTCAAGTCGAATGCCGACTAGCCCGACGTGAATTGCTTTCACCGTCAACTAGCGTTGTTGCTGCCTCCTCCATCGCAAAAAAGCTCTGACAGAGGGCACAAATCTGCCAGTATCGTCGATATACATCCTCATCCTAGCAGCTTCAAAAGTGTTCGCAGCAGCGGTCATGGCTTCATCTTGCTCAGTCGCAGCTCTGCGATAAATGGAGAGTGCGGCAAAACACAAGCAATAACCTCCCCACGAGCGGCCACGGATGGCACTGGCCGCAAAATTCAGGATGCTTGCGCTGTATATCGGGTGACGGATCCGTCGATATGGACCGCGATACGCCAGATTCTCCACCGTTGCCAAGGGACCTAGCACAGCGACTTCGATTATCGACGTCCACAGACTCCAGATCAAGAGTACACTTGAGCAGAGTAACAGGGAGTTGCCTGCGCACTTCTCCACGAATTTCAATGGCAAACGTCGTCGGCTTGCCCTCGTCGACCGAATGATGCCTATCATGTAGCATATCGCCATTGCTGATAAACGCAGAGTTGGCTGCTTGCGTAGGTAGCCATCTGATGGCAAAAGCAAGCCAAGTGGCACCAGCATGTGATTGACGAGCTGTTGTCGACCCTTCGAGCTGCCGGGCATGTCCACGGGCTTCTTTGCCGAGGCACTAAGTCGTCTCGTTATCGTAGTCATGCTGGGAAAATCGTATGATCGAGGGAAGAGCCACGTTCAACGATTGCATACTACATTGACCCAAAAAGAGTGTAGCCCACTAAATATCGTCAGTGGCGTGACTGTCAGTAGTGGAAGCGGTTGCAAGGGCACATGCAGACGCTGCTGACTGACATCGCAAACACGAGCAACAGACTTGAATGCATTGCCTGAACACGATGTGCCGAGGGCAATGTGATTTGCATACATATGACTATTGTGGAGCCTTTCCAGGCTGGCTCGTTTGTCTTACACCTGGTCTAGTCGATGCATCTCTCATGCGCGCCAGACGAGCTGTCAACCAATGTATTCGCAACATTAGCTAGGTCTGGAGTTCTCGAACAGTGCTCGCGTACTCACCCAAGAGATCGTCAACCACCGGACTTTCCGAAACCGAGGAAGACTGAGCTTTGGCTCGTGCCTGTAGTCGCGCCTGTTCCTTGCGGTCTTTCTGCCGGGCATCGCCAATGTACTTTTTGTTGTAGTCGGGCGGGCGCAAATTAGAATCGTGAAACATTTCCGAGACATTGCCATCAGCGATATGCTGGCTCATGCTCGACCGTTTGCTCACGTCTTGTGCGACCCAATTCTTGGAGCCGATCCGCTGCCGTTGCAAGCTGCCCTGGTTGAGCTCGGCGCGATACACATCAATGTGTACAGGCTCCGTATCCAGAATGGTGGGTCGCTTGTACGGATCACCGGCTTGTTCAACGTCGACTCCATACAAGACTCGATCGTGTGTCCTGCTTTGAATGTCGTCAAAGTAGGCGGGATGTCGTACCCAGGCCGCCTCTACGCGCATTTCCCGTCGTCCGAACTCCATATTGATGTTGCCTTCTTGATCCGCATTCCATTGCGTATGGCCTCCTGGGCCTTGTACTATCTCGCTGGCAGGAGCGAGTTGCAGAGTGCCCAACACGGTCGTAGGCATCGTGCCCCCGCCGGTCGTTGCAGCCTTGCCCTCCTGTTGCGCGTCTAGCCACCTGGCAGGGAGGATCCTCGTCTCGCGGTCTGACATGTAGAGGTTCGGGGGAGCGTAGGTCAAGCCGAAGCCAATGTGCTCGTCCCTTTGCGGCTGCTGGCGAAGAGCAGGGTCATATGGTAGTGGTGTGCCGTCTGACTGCAAGGCTGGGGCAGCGTCGGTAAGGAAGCCATCAACGAGTGCTCCAAATTTGTCGCCGCTCAAGGTGCGTGCGTCACGATATACGTCGCGGAGGAATTGTCGAGGCCCATCATTTGTTGCCATCTGTGTTCGCAAATATTCGAGGAACTGAGGTCGCAGCGTTTTGAGCTCTTTCAGGAATCGCTCAAATTCGGAGGATGTCATATTGACATAATCTGGAGGAAAGCGTCTGCTCGGTTCCTGGGTAGTCTCCAGGTCCTGCAACAGGCCTTCTTCCTCGAGGTTGCCCGCCGCAAAATCCGCCTCCCGAGATGCTGTCGATGTAGACAATGCAGAATCTTGTGCAGGTATCGTGGATGTAGAAGCGACTGCCTGACCGTCCACCGCGCCTCCAGCTTGTTCGGCAGCTCCTGCCTGCAAAGCACTATCCACCTCTTCCTTTGCAAGCAATTCGTTGGCAACGGCTTCCCGGCGTTGCGCAATCGCCAGGGCGCGTTTGCGCTCAGCCTTGGACTGGCCAGTTCGTGCTCTCTCTTGTAAATCTTGCACAGTCTCGAAACCATCGACGTCCCACGCAGATGCGCCAGGCTGTTGGCTGGCCTTTGCAATTCTCGCACGATGCGCTTCTTGGGAATTACTGTCTGCCGGTCCACCGACCTTGACGCCCGACTCGAGGAAGCGCTTGACGAATTGGTGCTCTCTTGCGGCATAGCTAAAGTCTGTGAGCTTGGTCATGCGGTTGTCGAGACTATGTACGCGGATCGCGGGTGTCTTGATCTCTGGCAGGGCGCGCTTCAGGCCGTAGTCGGAGCGCTTCTTGGACCCGCCGTACGTTGTGTAGACAAGTGGAATAGCCGGGTCATACTGCGACACGACCTTGCTGCTCTTGAGCAACCTCCCAAACGAGCCTGAAGCCGACGAGGCCGACGAAGAGGCTGCTGCCATCTCTGGCCGGAAATTTTGGTGGTGCAGCCGTCGGTCACGCTGCGTTCTCTGTGGATAGCAGCGTGTGCCGGCTGCACTCGTGCAGTAGCAGAGGTTGTTGTGATGTCCCTCTGTGCTGCGCGGGATGCTGGTGAGGACGAGAGAGCTGCGTCGCGCCCACGCACACACACACACGCCTGCAATCGGTGCAGCCTGCCTCCAAGGTCTTTGCCACTTCTTCTTCTTCTGCTGAAAGTGAATTACGGACATGCTAGACACAAGAGCGCGCCAGTCTACGTACAATGAGGGACAAAGGAGGTATAGATCTACGCAGGCTAATATCGTGACTCAAGATCAAACTAAGTTCAGCAATTCTCGAGCGGCGTTCCAGACTGCTACTGCCAAATCGACTGCCCGAATGCCATCATTCGAAGAGTCATGCAAGACAAAAGCTGCACAAAGCGGATCATGCGACCAGCTCAATAATCTTGTCTCCTGCACTGGCTTGCTTGTAGCCCATGTTCGTACGACAAGCATGCTGCTGGCCGCCTTTCAACAGCTGATCAGGAACGGCAATTCCAACGGCCTTGAGGATATCCACCAATTCGGCATGATCTCGAGTATTCTTCATGCGGTGCGCATAGCTGCATTCTGCTTTACCGGGTCCAAGGACAAATTCACCTCCTAGGCCTGAAAGCTCGCCTGGATTGAGGAGCGGCATCTGGACGTTGCGCTTCATCGACACAAAGGTATTGGCCGTCATTCCATGCTTGACATAGTCGGGTTGAGGACCGGGGTCAAGAGTGTGCACAGTCATCCCAAGGTGAGTGTACAGTGCTCGAGTAGGGTCGGAATAAATGGGAAACCGACACCCGCCAAGGGATTCTGAGCGTAAAACAAAATCAGCAAGGCTTGCAATGTGGTTCTTCCAGAGAACCGACTCACTTGAATACCCATCAATCATCTTCCAGCTTCCACAACCAATTATGATCAATTGCAAATTGACGGATCTGAGCTGTTCCGGGTCAACCTTCATGAGCGAGCTCATATAGTCCTGACAGCTCGGGCACCACCAGTGTCTTATAAAGCACACAATGGTCCTCGAGCCTTGATACAGGTCCTTAAATTGGATCTTCTGACCAGAAGAGCTGATCACTGTGCTTTCAGCAGCAGAAAGCAAGGCCGCCTCGCTAGGTCTTCGATATGCATATGCTAGCATGTGCTTTTTGGCCAACAACTTTCGCTCAGCCTTGATGAGAGCTGCTTCTTCCCGGGCTCGCTGGCGTTCGCGACGCATAGCCACCAAGTCGGCCTTGAGAACAGACAGGCTGGATCGTCGGCGTGTGAGCTGCGGTGCAGAGCCGTTAAAGCGTTGCTGCCGTATGCCGGGACCGAGAGGATCTTCAGCAATAGTATGACGCATGTCCAGGGGCATATCTGGCTGCAGGAGATGCGTGGAGGTATAATAGGCGTCGCTCAGAGATCGACGGCGGTCTGCCAGAGGATATCGCGAGTCTCTAGGCGACGAGCGCCATTGTGCAGGTGGCACAAAAACCTGAGACTGGCCCGGCATGCCTTCCAGACTACCATTGAGCGAAATTTTGCGCCCAAGATCGCTGCGCAAAACAAAGCCGTGATAGATACCATCGGTAGAAATGCTACTCTTGGTCGTGAGTGCACTGGTGGCAGAGTATCTGCTTCCAGAGAAGCAGACAGAGAGTGGCCCGGCGTCCTCCGTGCACACCGAATCGCGGCCGACAGAAGACGAAACAGTAGAAGTTGGAGTCGGTGTTGATGCTCGAGCTAGAGACCCAAGCGAGTCCAGAGACTTTGAAAGCTTGAGAAAGGTGTTGCCAAGTGGTTTTAAACTCTTTGAGCCCCGCTCATTGGCCACTTCTTCTGAAAGCGGCGAGTCAGGCCCCATCGCAAGCGTTTCAGGCGTTTCTGCAGCCGTGACAAACGAGCTATTTTCCAGGTCCAAATCTACTTCGAATGTTGAAGTCGGAGCAGCTGCTTCGTCCTTCAATGCTACGGCAGCCTTCTTCTGGCCCGAAAGCCAGCCATAGCGTGAAAGGTGGTCATACGTCGCGGATGGCGATTCGGCACTGCTCTGTCTATTCGAGAGCATGCTAATGCTATCGAGTGTATCGTCTTCGCGAGCTGAGATGTCATCGTCCTCTCCAGCTTCCCAATCACCTCGCGAGCAGCCGCAATCTTCGGCCACATCGGTAGGTATCCTAATTCGTCTCGAAGTGTTGGGTGTGGCAAGAGTCTGATTTGCACGGCTGAAGGCATCATTGAGGGCCTCGACCGTGTCCTCGCCTGCATCCGTGCCCATTTCGGGACTGGCATACCACACAACCGGCGAAGACATGCGTGGACGAGCCTTGCCAGACTTTGGTGACGCAGGGATGGGAATACGCGAGGCTGGGACCATCTCCACCGTGCTGACATGCTTCTGTGAAGAAGCCTCTTTTGAGCCCTTGGTAGGTTCGAGTTCGACAGGCGGCAAGAGAGCGGGGCGAGCATCGACCTTGATATTCGTAGCCTGTGTGACGAGAAGAGCGAGAAGCGAGGGATAGCGTTAGTTGCTCACGAGGCTCAACGATAACACGAAAGATTTAGTAGACAGTCTTCTTACATTCTTTTGCTTCGGAATGTGTATAGCAGGCACCGCAGTCTGCATCATCGTCGAAGGCGGAGCCGGAACAAGATTAAAAGCCGCAAAAGATTTCGACCATTTGTCCGCATCAAATTCCGTTTCTCGTTTGATGGATTTGCTAGTCGACAGCTCTTGCTCCTCTTCTGGCGTCAAGCGCGGTGCTGGCTTGCGCTTGATTGCAAAATACCCCTTGGATGGGGAAGCTGCGCCAGTGAGTGACGCGGGCGACGCAGGCGGCGAGCACGGAGAGGGTGTCGTCGAGGGCGTTAGCAGGAAACCATTATCGGCCTTGTCGAGCTCGGGCGTCGCGGGACTTGTGAAGACAGAGATGGCGGCGGGTGCTGATGCTGGTGTTAAATACGTGGCCGCCTCGCAAACAGATGGCACAATAGGCGCCTTGATGTGTAGCTCCTCGGTGTCGATGTGATCGTCAAGAGCGGCGAGAAAGAGTCTTCCACTGCGCTTTGCGGCTGATCTAGACTTGGGCGTTTTATTGAGGGGAGCGCCACTGGGCGAAAGGGTCTTTAGAATGTAGGCTACTCGAGAGCGCGACGAGCGCGAAGAGAGCGATGATGAGAGTGACGCGAGCGATGAAGGGGTGCTGTGTGCTGTGAATGTCAAACCAGGGGGCGTTTCGAGTACACTATCGTCATCGTGATTGGGGTCGGCTACGACAATAGCAGAGCCAGACTTCATCGTAACAGTCGGTTTCGTTGGGCTATATCCATACCCGTATCCGCGAGGGGCAGTGGATGGGCGCTGATGCTGACCCAGCGAAGAGGGCGAAGGCGTGTCGAGCAGGTCGGAGAAGGGAACACCTGCCAGACTGGGTGGGTAGGTCGAGCTGAATGTGCGTGTGAGGACTGGGCCGTGCGAGCGGGGTGTTGAGGGTGCGGTGAGAGGGCGAGAGGGAGGGGAGGAAGCCGCCAGCGAGGTATGGGAGTGGGCGTGGGCGTGGGGGAGCGAATGAGACGCTGGCGGGGGATAGGTCGAGGCCTTGAGGAGACGCGTGCCTGCCATGGTCGGTCAGAGCGACAGCGCTGCGCTAGTCAGATGAGGAGGAAGAAGAGAAGAGAGAAGGGAGGGAAAGAGCGACGACGCCCTGGGCTAACAGCGTCCCACAACGTTGACCGCTGCGAGTCTCCTTGTCAGTCGCCCTCGTGCCTCGGTCAGTCGGTCCCGCTCGAGATTCGCACATTCTGCGACTGAAGACTGAGAATGGCCCCTTGTGCCAAAGGAGAGTTCAAGTAGGGGGACCGGGACAGAAACAGACACTGCGACAAGACGCGTCGCGTGTTGGAGAATGGAGCACTGGATGGAGACGCGTGCTGTGGTTGTGCTTGCTGTGCTGAGTTGGACGAGCAATGGCGTATGCTGCAGCTCGCTCTTCTGCCCGCCAGTGCCGCCTCGAGCTCCTCGAGCATGGCGGGCGGACGACATCATTTGAAGACCTAGATGGGGTCAGCGTATGATCAATGCTTGTCAGGTTGCTGCTGTCGACAAATCGGCTGCAGCTTGACAGGCATAGTCTCAATTTGCACGTGAAGGTGGAGCCCGATCAAGCTGGCTACGCAGTGGCTATGTGCAGATGTCCAGCTTGGCTCACAGCGACTGACGATGACGCTGCATTGCTCGAATATCATGGCACAGACGCACCATTTCTAGATTGCTCATCAGTCTCGCGCTGAGCACAGTCTCAAGCTCCGGTCAGACCCGTCCGATGAAGTGTGAGCGAGCAAAATGAACGGCCGCTCTATACCATCCAGAGAAGGCTCCTCTGCACTTGCAGCCTCGACTTCAGCAACCGCATATACGCCTCTCCAGTTCTGTGAGGTCCTGCATGCATTCTGGGCAGGTCGAAGCCTCACTCTGCCCCCTGTAGCCAGCACCTCCGCCAGTTCTACCACCAGGCAATCTGGTGGCAATCGCAGGAAAAACGGCAAAGGTACTTTGAAATCGCATGCAGAGTCCAGTGATGAGCAAGAGGAAGCAAGCGATAGTAGTGCACCAGCCCCGCAACGCCGCCCTCGTAGACTCTTACGCGAGGGCAAGTCATTTTATCTCAAAGTCGACCTCGCTGCTTCACCTTCATGCGTACGGCACGTGCATGGCCTGCAGCACGACCCTGCATTGCGTGCGCAGATGGACAAGCTCGTCTCGATGGCTCAAGATGCGCAGGACACTTTGAAACCTCATTCTCATTCAATTGGAGCCAGTCCATCCGGAAGCATGCGACTAGACTCGCCCGCGACGGCTCTAGCGCGAGAGCAAACGCCGACATCACCCTCGAAAAAGTACTTTCGGACAGCTCAGCAGATACTATATGCCAACACGCTCGCAGAGACATTAGAGAGGAGGATCTACATCCGCATGTTGATTGGACGTACTATACTGCGATATATCGAAAAGAATACCGGGTGTAGGTATATTTACAAGGGAGACAGAGTGGATCATTATGCTCCGCATCAAGAAGACGACTCGCTCAATTACGCTTCTTCGTCTTCGTCTCCTCCACCTTCCGTGAACCAAGAGCAACCACAATCCACGTCGGCCCCAAAAAAAGCGAGATGCGTTCTGTATTACAGCTGCGCCAGTGCTGAGTACGATACACCCGTCTGCGGGGGTACGTTGCGCATCTGTGTCGACTTGGATATAGGCCAGCTTCTCGTCAGTCCTCCCGAACCTGCTTCTGACCCTATCATCGAGTCGTCGAGAGGTGCGACTTCAGATGCAATGGACCTGAGCAGCGCAACTGTCGATGCGCTAAATCGCATCCGCACACCTGCCATCATCAAGACATACGGCACCAAACCGCGCAGTGCACGCTCGCTGCTCAACACTCCAGCTTCAGCGACGTTTCCAACGCTTCTCGCAGCAAACACGCCACGAACATCAACCTCGAGGGACCCATCACTTCCACCGCTCATTTTTGCATTACGCTTGACCCACCTCACAACGCACAAGAAAACGTACAATGACTTGAGAAAGGAGGCCAAACTCGCAATGAATGCGAAGGAGAAAGCAGTCGATGGGATCAAAAGCAAAATTGAGGAGTTGGAAAGACAGCTCCTTCGTGTGCAGAGTCTGGAACCTGAGTCGCGCAGGCAGAAGAAAGAGCTTGAGATACTATGGCGCAAGGTTAGAAGGGCACGGACGCCTGTTGACAGTGAAGAAGAAGAGTCTCCTGGAGAAGATGAGGACGAGGATGACGCGGATGGAGACGCCGACAGAATCTCGAAGACACCTCGGAACAAGGCAGGACAAGCGGGTGCATCGGCAATGCATTCGTCGAAGAAGGTTAGAATTGGCAATGGGGCACCGCAGAGCTTTGGCAGTCAACCAAGCTCCGGCAAATCGCAGAAACGAAAGGCATCGCAGAACAGTCCATCAGGCGATGACAGCAGCTCAGACGAAGAAGGGATAGAGGCTGGATCAGAGGGGAACGACGAGAACGAGAGCATCAGCAAAGCGAATAAGGACGCGGATGATAGTTCTATCGCAACAACGAACATCGCTGCACAGGTGCCACTCCCTTCTTCTTCTTCTTCATCTTCCGACTCTATCTCGGACGATGGCGAAGAAGATGCAGCTGTACGAAGTTCAAAGAAAAGCAACGATTGGCAAAGCCTTACAGACTATTCGGAGCCAGACACTTCAACAGCGGCGCGGGCTCGCAAGAAAAAGACCAAGCGCTCTTCAGTGAATGTCTCTGACAATGCAATACATAAAAGCAAGGGCAAGAACAAGCGACAAAAACGCTAAAATGCACCTTGTCGTCCAAATCCTGGGTAAGTATTAAGTCCGTCAAGCTCAAACGAAACGAGGAAAGCGACAAATGCTGATCTTGAGACATGTGAATTCATTTGCAGGTCGCTGCTGAGACCATGTCATGGACTAAAATGTGATAAAATTGGCAACAACAAACACGCAACTGAAGCTACAAGAGAAAGGCGGAAAGTCGTAGCTGGAGTATTAGACGAACATGATATAAAGCTACTTAGACTGCTCGTGAAGTCCAGATCGTGAAGCCTGAAGGCGTCGAATCATTGAGAAGAAGCGTCGTGGCGTAGAGCGTAAGAATTGAGCAATACAAGGACTGATCTCGCAGTCGAGAGGAGCCGAGCGAAGGTATAGCGGGCGTGATAGCTATCGTATGAGAGTCGTCTTGCAGGAGTGTGACATTCGTGCCGTTTCAAGCCAAGGCCACTGTGCCCGACCTAGTGACCTGCTATTGCTCGTGCCCTACGACGTGTCTGGCTGTCTGCCCATCGCTACGGAAGACCGGAGGTATACCCAACTTACGCACCGCCTCTGGCTGCCATTACCGCCGTTATTGGCTCACTGACAGCGGAACCGCGCATGCGTAAGGAAGGTACACCTTCGTGTTCCCATGGCGATTGACAGCATTCACCCTTCGATGCCGCTGCGCACAAAGACTCGAGGAAACTGCCACGCCTCTGGCAGCCATTACCGCCGTTCTGGGCTCACTGGCGCGGACCTGCGTGGCGATTTCCTCTTGTCTTTGTAGGCAGCATCTGAAGAGGCTCTCCAGACGACCTCGATCCAATCTGACCTTGACCCACGCTGTACGCACAGACTCTGGGAACCACCTCGCCTCTGGCAGCCATTACCGCCGTTCTGGGCTCACTGGCGCGGACCTGCGAGGCGATTCCCCTCATCTTGCAACAGCGCGTTGAGTCTGAAGGAGGTCGATGAATGCATCACGGTGCATGCAGATGTCGGGAACTGTCTCGCCTCTGGCAGCCATTACCGCCGTTCTGAGCTCACTGGCGCGGACCTGCGAGACGGTTCCCTTCATCTTTGCAACATCGTGCAGGAGGCTTCTGCTGAACACTACTGAGCATTGCGAACCAATGAGCAGAATTCAACAATTGCCCCAAAAATGCACTGTCAATAAGACAGTACTCACGCATTGGTCATTTGGCAGATACGCGGATTGGTACTCTAAGCTTTTCGCTTGCAGGCAGTCTTGCGCTTATTGGGGGTGGCTTTTGCTGCAGTCTTGGCTCCTTCGGAGGTTGTACTTTCCTTGGGCTTCGTAGTCTTTCCAGGGGTAGTAGTCTTCTTGGAGCCCGACGCCCCACGCTTCTTACTTTGCTTGACTGGTGCGCCAGTGATTGCTGCACGTTCGACTTGCACAGGTGGCTTCCGATCTTTCGAAAAATTGGGAAGGAGGCATTCGTGAGTGGATGTGACCACGGTGCGCTCATGAGGCTTAAGATGTGCCTCGTTTTTCTCGAGCTTGCGCTTTGCAGCAAAGACGGCTTGGGCAAACATCTTTTGAATGCCCTCGTTGCCTGGGACGAGCTCGTCATTGTCGTCGTCCTCCTCATCGTCATCGTCGTCACTGAGGTCATAATTCCTCTTTGCTGTGTGCGAGGTCTTTTTCGAGGATCCACCAGACGCCGCTGCAGCCGATCTTGAAGATGAGGCAGATGCCTTGCTCGAGCTAGATGGGAACGCCCATGTCGAGGTGCGCGCTCTCTTGTGCTTTGGCAAGAATGGGATATCGTCCTCGTCCTCATCGAATGAACGCTTGTTCTTCTTTGCTTGCTCCATAGCTGCTTTGCGTGCACGCTCTGCCCTCTCTGCCACGACAGCTTCTTCAGTCTGCCCCGTGAGTTCGGCCAAGACAGCAGCGGAGGAGATGGTGGGTATATCTTCGTCGTCTTCATCAGGCTTGACAGACTCGACGTCCTCATCATCAGACTCTTCGCACTCGGTGTCGCCATCCGCAATGTCATTGTCATTGTCGATGACTTGCAGTTTCTCAGGCAGAGGCTCAACAGATTCGACGCGTCGTCGTTTAGTGTTTGGTCGTACGATGTCGTCCTCCTCATCGGTAGCCTCTTCATCAGACTCCTCATCGCTAGTCCAGTCACCTTCACCGTACATCTCCTTTCGCTTGAGAGATGGAGGCGACATCAGGGTGCTCGATGTCCACACTCGGATAGAGAAGCCGGTCCGAGGTTTTGCCTCGACATCCTCGAGCGCAAAGACCGGGGCGCCAAGGTAGGATTCCATACTGTCCCGGCGCAGGCGAGGCGCGGACTTGGGGGCCACAGAGCGCTTTACAAGTTGTGTGGACTGGAGTGACACGAGATGTCAATGTCAATCAACAATGCACGGGTATCCGGCAGAGGCAATGTATGATTCACCTCATTGTTATCAGAGACGGGCGAGTCACCTGGAGTGGGGAGGTAGGACTCAAAACGCTTTGGCTGTGCGGCCTTGGGAGTGGCGCGCTTCTTGACCTTGTCGGCAGCGACGGCAGCCACAGGAATGACAGGTTCGACGGCATCAACCCTGTTTGCTGCTACAGTCTTGCTACGAGTGGAGATGGTCGACTTGGTCTGAGCAGACGACGTGGAGGTGCTGAATTTGCCCCACTGCTTCTCGCCTTTGGGCTTGCTGAGTGCTTGCTCGCGGAGGCGCTGCTTCTCCTTCTCCAAAGCGCTCTGGCGTGTAGTGGGTGTTGCTTTCACAGCAGAAGGAGCGGCTGCTGCTGCTGGTGTGGCCTTTGCAGTTGGACGCGCCATGTCTGCTGATTAGATGTGCAGTGAATGGCGGAGAGCAGTGCAGAGATGTGTGTGCGGTAGGTGGAAGCGTGCGGAATAAGGCTGTGAAGGGACAGTGGAAAAGAGAGAAGCAGATGTCAGATGCTGATGCGCGACTACCGACTGTTGAGATTGAAAGGACGAAGCGCATGCTTGATGCAAGCCTTACCCGACTTGGCTTCGGAGGCTATATGCGCGCGAGTGGCGAGGAGGAGCGCGAGTAGGTGGGTGAGAAGGTGGCTGGTTGCGGAGACTGTGCGCTGCGGGTTGCGAACGAATCGAGGTGGGAGCGGGTCAGTCGGTGCAGACGTGAGGGCAGAGACAGCGTGGAAATGCTCACTTTGTTGAATGTGCTTTGTCTGATGCTGATTCAGCTTGTGCTGAGCTGTGTGTGCGTAGGCGTTTCGGATTGACTCCAGATAAAGGAGGCCTGGTCCTATAGCGCGTCGCGGGTAGATGCGAGAAAGAGAAGAGAGAGAGAGCGAGAGAGTGACAGCAGCACAGCCGTCTTGTGCGTATCCGCAGTCAGCTCGTCTCCTCGAGCTTTCACGCCCAAGTATGGTGTCAAGATCAGCTGATGGCTCTGCCCCTTTAAAGACTGCCCCGATAAGGGCCGTCCGGACATTCTTGAGACAGTCGCAGGCCTGAACGAAGAATGCTGAACCCGACTGGCCGAAGAATGTGAGAGCTTAGCGGGAGGAGAGACGCTGTCTTGTCTTTGCACTGACTCGTGGGCATGGAGATGCGTTGTGCTAGAATATGATACGACGTTGCTCAAATTACCTGCCTTGGTCGTGCGCGCATGAAGGTCTGTCGTCAGTACGGAGCATGTACCGGGGTCAGCGGCAGCTCAGGTCCAGCAGACGGAGGCGGAGAGGAAAGGAGGACGAGAGAGCCTGAAGCGAGAGTGATGTATGTCAATGAGCAGGCGATGCTGTCTTGCACGACGAGTGCGTCTGCGTACAGCCCGCGTTCCTGCAAGTCCTGGCCGCCTGACAGCCTGATCGGCGGCCTTAATAGAGTCCAGTTCAGGTCGCCATCGTTTGCCTGCTTGTACACTCACCGACATTTGCAACCTGCATTCAAAGCATACAAACATGCCACCGTGAGTACTTCTGAACGAGGCGCTGCATCTTCACTTGGTCGTGCAAGCATTGAATGGCCACTTCGCACGGTTCTAGCAAAGCAACCTCTCCAGCAGCAGCGTCACAAGACAAAGGCAAAGGCAAGGAGGAAGCCACGCCAGCGACTTCAAGCACCACTTCTACGTCCGCCACGTCGACCTCTACAGCGGCAGCCACGGCGCCTCAGCGAAGGCAGCCCGTAGGCAAGGTCATTCACTATTTCGCAGACAACCAGAGTCAGGGATATGATGGCCTTGCTTTCCAAGAGGCCTACAAGACGCACGTCATTCAGCGCATACAGGAACATCAGGATTTAGCGAGAGAAAAAGCCGCCAACGAGACGCTGGTGGAAGTTGCTGAAGAGGACTTGCAGACCTTGGTGCGTGCGCTCGCATTGTGGCAAAGTGCCGACACACATCAGATATCATTCATTGATGCCAACGTGTTTGGCTCGTGCAGATGTCGTTGACTGGACTCAAGAAAGAGTCGGCAAGAGATTGCTTCCAACTAGCGAATTCAAGCAAGCCTGAAGACGCATGCAAGGCATACTTGCATCCAGAGCTATACGACAAGTCTAGTAAAACAACGAGCGCAGCTTCGGAATTGACGAAAGAGGCGCCAAGCATAGCAGCAGCATAGACAGAGTCTAGCAAATCTGTTACTGCCCTCATGAATGCAATACAATGAGTGTGCTGCATGTAGGAACGTTTTGCGATTTAAGCTTGTCCGTCGCCGTAGTATTGACAAGCGTATAGACGAACAGGTGGAGCATATTGAGGAGTCTCGCTTCTGACCGCACTCCATCATCCAGATGAGTTTGCGTAATGTGCAGTCTGTAGCAGCCGGCCTTTCATCGTAGCATTGCTTGCTCTTCTCGTGAACGCTTGAGCGATTCGCCGAAGAGTAGCAGGCAGATGTTGAAGCTTGCGGAAGTTCCTCCTCAGCGCGATCCAGGGACCCTTGTAGCGCAAGGGTAGGGGTGTACCAGGCAGGAAGGAATGCCAGGACCGCTGAAGTCTGCTTCAATCGGGCCCGTTGCTCCCTCCCAACCTGAATGTTCAGCTTCCAAAGCAGTCACTACTGAACAGCATAGGAAAATCGAGCTTGATGACGTTATCGTTGCTTTTTATCGTCTGTCAAGGTCTGTTCTGCGAGCCAATACAGCCTTTGAGGCACGCGTGCCACGATGAGGACTGTCAGAAGCGCGATGAGCATTCCGAGCAGGGGTAACGCGGTCGATGGGACGAAGGCAAAGTAGACTGGCTCTATCAAGAGCTCGTAAACTATATCCGGGTGCCTTGCATGCTCCAGTCCAAGGGACGGTACTTGAATTGTGTTTTCTTGACGGATATCGACCAAAAGCCAGGTGGCGTGCTGCGATGGCTCGCGATAGAGAACTAGATTGACCTCCGCAGGTGTCTGAGCAGTGTCAAAACTGCCTTGGTAAGCTTGAGACGCTTAGATTTGCCAGACTGGGGTAACTCACAGAGGCTGGCCAAGAAAAGCGAACTGTTCTCCGTGAAAGTCCGGCAAGGGTAGCCAGGTAAGGCGGCAGAGAGACCTTCCGGCCATAAATAGACTCTTGGAATGTGTTCAGTCGATACCAATGCTTTTTCGAAGAACGGTGAAGAGAGTCTTTCCCTTGATTCCAGCTTGCCCGCCCAGCGACAGGACTGTTGAGGCTCAGTATGTCGCTAGTGGCCGAAGCTAGTCAGCTCAGTGCATGCAGAGTATGATCATGGTCAAGATCAGCACCTTTGACTAGTGCTAGCGTTAGCTGGCAGCGTTGGCAAGGCCTCCAATGCGGGCCTGGTGGTATCGAAGACGATGATCTCCGTGTTCGCGCTGACAGACACGACCAGGAGGCATGTGAAGGCCAGGCATCTTGCAAGCCAGCCAGATAGCTCCATTGAGCGGCAGTGTAAGACCAGCGAGGCTATCAATCAGCTCAGAGAAGACCAGCGAACTGTCGTGGAATAGAATAGTAGCCTTGCCACTGCTTCGATCGTGCGCTCCTCGCTCGTTCCTGCCCTCTGCGTGAACGAGGTTGGCTCATCCCGCAGGCGACCAGTATCAAAGCATACCACCACCCAAAGCACACAAACAATCAGCAAAAATGGCCTCCGAGCAGACCTACATCATGATCAAGTGCGTCGTTCTCTCGCTGTCCTCACTTCTTGGGAGCGCTCGTCAAAAGGCTCGAGCTGAACGTGTCAATTTTTTGATGTTTCTTTCGCGCGGCGCTCGAAATGCTTCGACGCTTTTCGCAATACGACTATATGCACATCTTAACACAGGCCTGACGGCGTCCAGCGCGGCCTCGTTGGCGAAATCATCGGCCGGTGCGTACTTTTCTCCTCCCAATCATGAATGGTGGCTGGGCCTGAGCTGACCTACTATCTCTCATTGATACATACATGAACATGACAATTACTTCCGCACATACGTAACCTGCAGATTCGAGAAGCGTGGCTACAAGCTCGTCGCCATGAAGATGGTTCATGCTACCAAGGAGCACCTCGAGAAGCACTACGCCGACCTTTCGAGCAAGCCTTTCTTCCCTGGTCTAGTCAAGTACATGGCTTCGGGACCCGTCATCGCCATGGTCTATGAGGGCAAGGATGTTGTCAAGCAGGCGAGTGACCGGCGTTCTGCTCAACAAACGAGCGAAGTTGCTGATCTTTTTCCATCGGTACCGACAAACGCCACGCCGCGCTACCTGGCTTTTCACCACTACGATTGCGCTGTTACTGCATCTATTTGTACAGGGACGAGCCATGCTCGGTATGTGTCCCCTCTCATGTGGTATGTGGCATAAGTACCTTGCTCACTGTGCCGTAATCTATGCAGGCGCCACCAACCCTCTGGCTTCCGCGCCTGGATCTATTCGAGGAGACTTCTCCATCGATGTGGGAAGGAATATTTGCCACGGGTCGGATGGTGAATCAGAAAATAGAAGTTACATGTTTTCAAAGCTAATACTACACTTTGCAGCGGTCGAATCCGCTCAGAAGGAAATCGCTCTTTGGTTCCCCGAAGGTTTGACCCAGTACAAGCTGGCTTCTGAGGCTTGGGTTTACGAATAAGCCTAGACTCTTCGCGTGTCTAGAAGGTCTTGCTTCTGCGTAACGCGTGCAAGAACGCGCAGTGAGCCAGGGCGCTATGTTAGCTGCAAATGTCTAGGCATGCGTCATGTCCGAATCCCGTTCCCAAACGTGGGACCGCAGGTCTTCCTGGTCAAAAAGCATTAGAACGTTGTCCCGCGATATGCTACCGTGATAACAGCAATTCCATTCGTTTCCCAAAGTTGTTTCTCAAATCCATCAGTCAGGCTGGTGCTCCTCCTCCTCCCCGCCCTCGCCACGTGCACACAGCATCGCTCCCATCCAAGTCAACTGACAATGCCTTCAGACGATATGAGTAAGCTACAAGAAACCTTGAAACAAAGTCGTAATATCGTAGCAGTATGCGGCGCCGGCCTGTCTGCTGCTTCTGGCATTCCAACATTCAGAGGTGCAGGTGAGCTCAGAGCTGCAACTTGCGAAACCGAGGCATACATGGTGGATGTCGCAAAACCGCCATCACCAGGCTTACGCTCTTAGAACGCAGGCGGACTATGGCGCAAGTACGATGCAATGTCATTGGCTACTCCCGAGGCTTTTAAGGCGAATCCATCACGCAGCTGGGTGAGCAGGACTCGGCCCTGGCCGAGTCGCCACATCGCAATGTCAAGAAGATTAGTGACTGATCTCGCAAGACTATCAGGCCTTTTACGAATACAGACGCCAGAAGTAAGTCACTAGTCTTCGAGAGGCTGAGCCGTACTGTCGCTTCGCCATTGGCGAAGCAAGCCGTGATGCATTGATGACAACACCAAGTGAATTCTATGCAATGGCTGGCAGCTGATACTGACATGTTCTTCCATTTAGGGCAGTACAGGCCTCTCCAAATGAAGCGCATCGCGTACTTTCGCGCTTTGCTAAAGCTCAGAGGAGAGCAGCGGTAGCCCCTGCTTGCGAGACTTTCAATCTCATTACTCAGGTGAGAAGCTCGCTAGTCTTTGAACGCTAAAGTATCGCAGTGCTGATACAGAGCATGAAAGAACGTCGATGGGTTGTCTCGAAGATCAGCTGCAGAGCTAC
The DNA here is from genome assembly GCA_003351005.1 of Cystobasidiaceae sp. HBUAS51001. Taxonomy (NCBI): domain Eukaryota; kingdom Fungi; phylum Basidiomycota; class Cystobasidiomycetes; order Cystobasidiales; family Cystobasidiaceae; species Cystobasidiaceae sp. HBUAS51001. The sequence continues at coordinate 158,892 of QOZY01000093.1, read as the reverse complement.
GTAGCTCTGCCTCTGACGATGACAAGATTCCCTTCTTCGAGATGCACGGCAGTGTCAGTCAAAGCACCATCTGCAAGCTACCATGCAGGAGTTGTAGTGTTGACTGAGTTGATGACTTTTGCTCTGAAGGTCCTTGAGCAGAGATGCACTAGGTGTCAAACAGTGACGACTTTCGCGGAAGATGCGCCAATTGCCCCATCTCTACAGAACATTGTTCAAGAAGTCGAATGCAACGGACCAGAGGTAAATATACCATTAGCGGACCTTCCAAACTGCACCAAGTGCACCGACGTGAACAGCAGTTCTAAGACTGTACCGCGTGGGCAAGCACTGCTCAGGCCGAATGTGGTTTGGTTCGGCGAGACACCGAAGTATCTCGACGAGATTGATCAGATTCTCAAGAAGACGGATCTCATGCTAGTCGTGGGCACGTCAAGTACTGTGAGTATCTCAGATGTTTGGAAGGCGAGTGTATCAGCCCATCGTCGTTGCTTTTAGGTGTATCCTGCCGCTGGCTTTGCAGCGCGAGCTCGAAGAGCAGGCGCCAAGGTTGCAGTATTCAATCTGGAGCCGTCACCTGGTGCGCACATGCGAGTGAAGTTTGAAGCAGTCGAAAGCTGATGTCTTGTTTGATGCTCTTCACTCAATATTCTTATTCTCACGGTGGCAGGCGACAATGAAGCGGACTTTGTTTTCTACGGGCCCTGTGAGGAGACTCTGCCGAAAGCTTTGGGCTTATGAGAACCAATGTGTAGCCAGTCTAAGTGTTGCGACAACTTGCATTGCAAAGTCGTGCATCGTGAACATCATGTGGCGGACGGACGCGCAGGGACCTCTCTGAGATGCTTTGGGCAGGGGAGCGAGCGCGAGGGAGGAACGTGTGATGCGAGCTAGGCGAGACGTGGCAGAGGGTGTTGCTGCTTGTCCTGCTGCCAGCTCGTTGTGTTCTCACGATATGGCCAGCCTGCGTCAGCTTGTCACCGCGTCGCCCTCTGGCCCTAGCTTTACGCGTGAGTGCTTTTCGGGGGTGCTCTGCGCGTGATAGAGCAAGACAACTGTAAATCCCGCCTGCTTTTTCTGGACGGACAGCTGAGTAGTGTTTCCTGATTTCTCTCACATGCAACCGCTGCGGACTACGCTCCTCCCACTTTCGCTACCCTCTTCTACTGCTGCGCCGCTGCGTTGAACACGCACACGATGCCCGCGCTGCCATCAGCGCCAAACGGCGGGCCGACGTCTTCGCTGTACGCAAGCACGCCTCGAGCGACAGAGCGGCGGACATGGGTCACCGCACTCGCAATATTCGCAAGCGTCGTGCTAGTGACGGGCTCGGCGCCCTTCCTGTTCTCTCCAGGCACACTCGTTGGTAGTACGAGCAAAGCCGCTGCAGATGGCAACGCTGCATCGTTGAGAGGACATCAGTTACCGCTCGACCCAGCCAACAACCGCGTCAATGGGTCGTGGGAGAACGAGCTCAGGACTGCTATTGGACTGGAAGAATGCGTGAAACCTGAAGCAAAGTGAGTGCCCTTGCCCGAACAAAAGACTAGATGCAGGCGGAAAAGATGGTGGCGGCGGCTCGCGCGCTCTGGAGCAAAACGCAGGAGCTGGCATGAAGCTGAGCAGCGCAATCTGCGTTGTTGCACTGGCATCTCGGAGCTCCTTCGAGTGTCGCTTCAGCGCGGTCAGCACATTGCCGCTGTGCACGCTTGGCTCTGCTGTCAACACGTCGTGGCCACCGTTGAACGCGTGCATGCGCTACGCTGGTCGCTTCCAGACACCCAATGCTGATGGGTCTCTGCTTTCTCTGTCGAACAGGGGATACCATCCAAATCCGAGAATACCATGGACCGTCTTCACCTCTTTCCCGCGGTCAGGCAATACGCATCTCCGAAATCTGGTCGAGCAATCTTCAGGGTACGTGTAAACGCGTTCTCCTTAGCGGAAGGAGCATGCAATCTGACAGTGAGGACATGTTGGAACTGACATGGTGCTGCTCTCTCTTCATGCAGTTACTACACGTCAAGTATAGAGTGCGATGATCCAGATCTGGAGAAATACTTGTCAGTCGCGACAAACCATTAGGCCCAACCCCAATGCTGATTTAAATGATGCATTGCTGCAATTTTCTATCCTTGTACATGGTTATTGACTCTATCGCACTTGCCGATGTCCATCCTTTGTGAAATTGCAGCCCTGGCGAATGCAATCCCGATAATCGCTTCCTCCTCAAAGCCCATTTCCCCGTCTTCCAACACTCCCCTCTGGACGAAAAGAGCGAAGAATATCTCAGCTGGTGGCGCAAGTTCGACCGCGTGCTCTGGGTGCAGCGTAATCCTTTCGATGCCATTTTCTCGCTGTGGAACATGATGGAGATGCTCGAATCGTTTCAACGAGGAGAGAATTTGGTATGTCCAGAATAATTTTGTCTGGCCAGCTCGAAAGCTTACTGATGGACATATTTCTTCTCCTTGCTCGCTTGCTTCTGCAGCACGAAGCCAGAGTCGAACTCCCGGGCGGAAAGCTGCTGTGGGACAATGAAAAGCATCGGACGAAGGTCTTTCATCTGAGTGAGACGCACCCTATCGTGTGCTCTTATCTGTATGCCAAGCTGACAGGCCTTTGCCATTCCTTGCTTCTCTGTCATAGTTTATATGTGGGTCGTTGCGTAATCGCTCGCTGCACGGAACTGTAGCTGAACCTTCATGTCCTGCAGGTATCGGCAACATTACTACTACTGGCGGCGGGTACCCTTGCCTTCGCTGCACGTTCGATATGAAGATCTCATCGGCGTGCAGTCTCTTCCCACGCTCATGAAGTATGTTCAAAGATCTCTGCTAGTTTATAGTAGCTCTTCCAGCTGACACCATGGATTTCAGCATCCTGCAATTCCTGCTACCGCAAGAAGAGCGCCCACCGCTATGGCGAGTAATCTGCGCAGACGAGACAAACAACACCTATAAAGGCAAAGGCGGCGAGCCTCTCTACGCATATGAAAAGTTCGATGACCGGTTAAGGGAGCATATCTTGAACGAACTCAAGCAGCCTTGGTGCACGGCCGGCTACGACAAGCTCATGTTTGAGAAGTTGGGCAAGATGCCGGTGGACTGTCATACGGTGGATTTGCTAACCTAGTCGGCTCGATTAAGTGACAGTACAAGCAAGCAGTAGAAGCACAGCATCGTATACCTTATTTGTCGGAAGTACCAATTTCTTGGTGTAATGAAGTTACGGTAGCTCGCTGGCAGACAAATGCAGTCGGATTTCTGAACAGGAGGTGGATCTCGCACGTCGCTACTGATTATTGAAGACGCATGGTTCCTTCGCGCGCCCTTCTTCCGGAACCTTTGTGTTTGCTTCTTGTATGTGTGGCCAGCCTGTCTGTCAGAGTGGCCACAAAGGGCACTGATGAGCATCTCGCTCGCCAGACAGCGTGTCTGACAGCTCAGGCTTGTCTTGATTACAAGCTTGTCACGATGGTCCGTACGCGCCAGAACTCGCGCGGTGGTCGCAATGATGATTATGCTTCCTCGTCGCCGGCTTCGCCTTCGATTGCCCTCAGAGAGCCACAGGTTCGACGGACTCCAAGACGGAACAGGTCGCAGCTTGGAGTGAGCCCATCCTCGCCCGACGAGGCAGTCTCAGACGACATGAGTGTGAGTACACGTCTAGCCGCAGGGTACGCTGGCAGTGCTGACGCTTCTGCTCTGCTTGTGGCATCCTCGTGCACCTCGTCTACGCGCCCTTGTGCGCACGCGCGGCTCAAACTGCAAATACAAACGACAACTTCACAGAACATGCTCAAGGTACCGTCGAACACGGGCAGCACGGGCGCCAATGGCAATGACTACGACACCCTCAGCGACGTCGTCATGGACGACTCGCGCAATCCGTCACGAGCGCCTTCCAGACAGGTCAGTGTTGTGTTGATCTGGCGACTCTGCAAGGACGGCCTTGCGAGCGCAACGAGCAGTCAGAACGAGTTGCTGACGTGTCTTCATACTTTGTGACTGTCTTTCGCTCTCGTAAAACAATACGTTCAGGCTTCTATCGTTCCACCCGGTCCTTCGAAGCTCATGAACTCATCCATGCCAGGTGAAGATGATGAAGCCGACGAAGGGCAGGAGGAGCAAGAGGAGGAGGAGGAAGCAGGCGATGATAATGCTGCCGATGAGAACGGAGACGTTGACATGGAGAAACCTTCGCCTGGCAAGAAATTGACCGCCAGGCAGCAGGAGAAGGCAGACGAGAAGCAGCGCAAGGCCGTTCAGAGAACGGAGAAGAAGGTGACATACGGACTCAGGAATCTCAGTAGAACAATGCTGACACGAACACGTTCCTGATTGGTGCATTGCGTACCGTAGGAGCAAAAACGCGAACAGAAGAGCAATCTAGGCAAACACAAGGAGAATGTAAAGGGGAAGAAGGTATGGACAGGACTACCAGTGCCCGACGGCACCAATGCCCATCTAACACCGTGACATTCTAGGCTAGCGACTCTATCAAGCGTTTCTCGTATCTGCTGGGGCAGACGGACCTATTCAGGCATTTCATCGATCTCAAGGTTGGTGGCAAATTTACGCGCCGGCGACTGGCTTGCGTACATTTGCAGAATCGTTCTAGCTACTGACTGCTTGGTGCTCTTTCATACTCCACTTCTGCTGTTGCAGAAAGAACGAGATCCCGAATTTGCAGCTCTGCTTGAAGAGTCTGAAAAGGCACTGAATTCGAAAAAGGCGGGCAAGGGCGGCAAACGCGGGTCTTCAGCACGGACGAGAAAGTCGGAAAAGCAGGAAGATGCAGAGCTTATGGCTGAAGCGGGAGACAAGGAAGGCGAAGGCGAGGATGACTCGTTTGTCTTCACCGAATCACCGAGCTGTAAGTCGTCCAACGCCTGTGACTTTATACATACTTGCGACACAGCTGCTAAGAATGTTTATTTCTTCTAACGTTTCAGATGTTAAGGGGGGCAAAATGCGTGACTACCAAGTGCAGGGTCTGAATTGGATGATCAGTCTGTACCACAATGGTATCAACGGAGTTCTTGCAGATGAGATGGTAAGCAGACTGGATGAGCGCAAGGCATATCTGGAGTTCAGGGGTAATGTGGCCAATGCTCGTCTTCTCGCAGGGTCTTGGCAAGACGCTCCAGACTATATCTTTCCTTGGCTATCTCAAATACTATCGCGACATCCCAGGACCACATTTGGTCGTCGTCCCGAAATCTACCCTGGATAATTGGCATAGAGAATTTGCTCACTGGGTTCCTGGCTTCAAATCAGTCCTCTTGAGAGGTGACAAGACCGAGAGAGTGAGTACATTGGCAGCAGGGCGTGCAGCACGTCAGACTGAAATCGCCCCCTCTTGTACAGGCCGAAGTTTGCCAGTCGACTATTCTCACGCAAAATTTCGATGTTTGCATTACATCATATGAAATCTGCCAACTTGAGAAGGCTTCCCTCAAGAAGCTGTCGTGGGAGTACATCGTCATCGACGAAGCGCACCGTATCAAGAACGTCAATTCGCTACTCTCGCAGGTGGTGCGACTCTTCGACTCGCGGTCCAGGTTGCTCATCACTGGCACGCCGCTACAGAACAATCTGCACGAGCTGTGGGCGCTGCTCAACTTTTTGCTGCCTGATGTCTTTTCGGACGTCACGGACTTTGATGCGTGGTTCGGGGGTCAAACCGGAGGCAAGCATATTGAAGAAGCCGATGCTGAGGATGGCAGCAAGCCAGTCTCCACATCAGCTGGGATTGCAGCAGTTGGTGACGGTAAAGATGACAAGGAGAAAGACGGCGTCGTGCAGCAGCTGCACAAGGTCTTGCGGCCTTTCCTGCTCCGACGAGTCAAGGCAGATGTCGAAAAGTCTCTATTACCAAAGAAGGAGATCAACGTTTACGTTGGCATGACGCCGATGCAGCGGAAATGGTACAAGTCGCTTCTTGAGCGAGATATCGATGCTGTCAATGGCATGTCGAGCAAGAAAGAGGGCAGCACCCGTCTGCTGAACATCGTCATGCAGCTGCGCAAGTGCTGTAACCACCCCTACCTCTTTGATGGTGCCGAGCCAGGTCCGCCGTATACGACGGACGAACATCTAGTCGACAACGCCGGCAAGATGCAAGTACTGGACAAGCTCCTCCGTAGCATGAAGGAGAAGGGATCTCGCGTGCTCATCTTCTCGCAGATGAGTCGTGTCCTCGACATTCTTGAGGACTACTGCATGTTCAGAGACTATCGTGTGTGCTTCTCTTCATTCCGACAGAGTATAGCTAACCCATATCTGTTGTACAGAATACTGCCGCATTGACGGTCAGACAAGCCACGAAGACCGTATTCAGTCCATCGACGAGTACAACAAGCCAGACTCGGAGAAATTCATCTTCTTGCTCACTACCCGTGCCGGCGGTCTCGGCATCAATCTCACTACTGCGGACATTGTCGTACTCTACGACAGTGACTGGAATCCTCAGGCCGATTTGCAAGCCATGGACCGAGCGCATCGTATCGGGCAAAAGAAGCAGGTCTATGTGTTCCGCTTCATCACGGAGGTAAGACAGCTTTGCACTCGAGCAGTCATGATCATCGCTGACCAGAACTCGGCTACAGGACGCTGTCGAGGAGAAGGTGCTGGAGCGCGCTGCACAGAAGTTGCGGCTCGACCAGCTTGTCATTCAGCAAGGCCGGACATCGCACCAAAGCAAAGGTGCGACCTTCTACAAAGCGTATAAATCTTCGCAGCGGCTGACAAATGGCTCTTCAGGACCTGGAAAAGAGGATTTAGTAGGCATGATCCAGCACGGTGCACAAAAGATCATCAGCGGAAAGGAAGACATGGAGATCAGAGATGATATCGACGATATCATCAAGCGAGGAGAGGCTAAGACGGCCGAACTCAACGCCAAGTATGCCAACGTCGCATTCGACGACTTGCACAACTTCAAGTCGGAACTGCCATCAACCAATGTTTGGGAGGGCGAGACCATCAAGCGAAAGCAGCAAGGTTTGATCTGGATCGAGCCAACAAAGCGAGAGCGCAAGGCCAACCCATGGGCAAATGGCGTGATCCGGCAACGGAGACCCAAGCAGCTTCGCTTGAAGGGCCAAGTGTACGTCCTCTGAAACAGATTGCGTATAGGAGAACATAGCTGATCTGCTCATGACAGTGGCGATTGGCAGTTCTTCCCACCTCGTCTCCTCGAATTGCAAGAACTGGAAGCGAATTACAACAAGGTCCGTGTGATGTTCGCATTGCTGTGACGTCTCTTTTCTGATCACATTGCCCGGTCACACAGCGTTTGCAAGGCTTCATTGTCCCTATGCCTGACACCAAAAAGATGTCGCCTGAAGAGGCAGAAGCGGAACGCGCCGAAGAGCAAGCGGAAATTGACTCGGCCGAGCCTCTCACAGAAGAAGAGCAGGCCGAGAAGGAAGAATTGCTCAAAGAAGGCTTTAGCGACTGGCACAAGAGGGAGTACCAAGGCTTCATTCGTGGCTGCGAAAAGTACGGTCGAGACAACTACGAAATGACTGCAATCGAGATTGGCACGAACAAGACGGCGGACGATGTCAAACGCTACTCTGAAGTGTTCTGGGAACGGTACAAGGAAATTGAAGACTGGGAACGTCAGATCAACAAAATCTTGGAGTCGGAAAGACAGCATGCAAAGAACGAGCGACTTACCCAGCTGCTCAAAGACACGGTTGCCAAGTACAAGCATCCTTTGCAGCAGCTCTCCATCACGCATCCATTGACCTCTCGCCCTCGAGCCTACAATGACGAAGAAGATCGCTTTTTGGTCGTTGCTTTGGCTCGGCATGGCGTAGGCAGCGACGACGTTTACGACAAGATCAAGAAGGAGATCCTCGAATGGCCTATGTTCCGCTTTGACTGGTTCATCAAGTCTCGAACGCCCATTGAGATCGGTCGTCGATGTCTCACTCTCATCTCTCTGGTACAGAAGGAGCATGCTCCCGAGCAGGCTGCTACAGATCCCGCGAGAAAGGGGCGCGGTCGCAAGAAGGAGGTCAATGTCGAAGATGCGGCTGCTGCAGGCAAAAAGCGCGAGAATGGTGAAAATGTAGAGAATGGAAGCGAGACCGGCTCTGCGCCTCCACCTGCCAAGGTCAGTCCGACCCCTCAGGGCTATCAGGAGAAGGTAGAAAGTTTCGCTGACCCGCCTTGTCCCACAGAAACTCAAGTCCGGCTTGACCTCTCGAGCAAGCAGTGGCGCGCCGAGCTCGCGCGGTAACTCTGCCAAACCACGCTGAGCGCATTCTGCCCGCATCAGGGGTATAAGGGCTTGTTTGCACTGGCAAGAATTCCGCAGACGACGTTGTATAAACCTTCTCGTAGAAGTGGCCCTTTAAAAGTTGACGTGCTGCAAGCGCGCCTCGTGTTGTGAAGTGCTACCGCTGTGCAATATGCTACTCTGTCTCCCAGGTCGTCATGTGCATCCAGACACTAGTCTAGCTGACGGACCAATTAAGCGGGAGAGGGACTTCTTGACTTGTCATCGCCAAAGAAGTCGGTATAGCTGCCAAAGACGTTAGCAAAGATGAATCGCTCTGGTTGATTGTCAGACCCACTCTACGTCGCCAGCGTTGTCGTATTCGTCTTCTTTGGGTTTGAGCCGAGCAGCCAGCTCTGCTTGTCTCTTCCTCTCCATTCGAGCGGCTTCGTCTTTGAGGTTCTGCAGATACCTGGCGTGCTCGCCAGTAGCGATCATCTCTTCAAACGCGGTATCGTCCATGCTGTCCACATACGATACAGTGGACGACGAAGATTGACGAGCCGAGGTTCTAGTCTGACGAAGGGACGGCGGTCTCACTGGCGGTCTTGCGCGAGCTTCTTTGAAATGCGACATCGGTCCACTATCATCGGTAGCAGTGTCTGGCGATCCACTTTTGCCATTTCGTCGATCCCGAGCGGCTTGACGGATCTTTATCGATTGATATGGACAATTTGCGAGATGACGGGACCTCTCTGTCTTCTGGCTGACTTTCCAGTACCCTCTGCGAACTTTGAAATTGCCATTTGGAAATTAGCGTCTCTCCGTGACAAGCACAGCATAGAGAAGTTTGACGCACTGATACCCTCTTTCTTGGCAAGCTCAGCTCTCTTCTGGCTCGGCTTAAGAGCTTCGTCTGCTTCAATGGCGTCTTTTTTGGCTTGCAGTACCGCAAGACATGCCCTGCAGGTCTCTTTGGTCGACGTGTCGGGATGAGGAATAAAGAGATGAGACGTATCCGAAGCTTTCGGCATGGAGAATGAAGTCGAGGAACCAGATCAGGTTACTGAAATGCCGTTGCTTGACTTGCTAAATTGCGAGAGAGACAGGAGGTGGCGAACGAGGTTGTTGTACGGATGGTCGTAGTCGTGGAGAGACTGAATGTACAGACTGACACAGCTCGGTGCTCGGCAAATCCGTATGGAGATCTTCTGTATGTCACGGCGTCATGCTGGTTGCACGTGTGTGCCGTATACAGCTTGTGTGACAGTCTGCGGCAAATGTCCAGCTTGGATGCCAGGCGCCGTCCAGACCGTCAACTGACTAGTCGAATCCAGAGCTATCAGTTAAATCAGTCTATGTTTTGTGCCAGTCGGTCGTGCTAAGAGGGACAGCATGGACTGTTCAGTCGTCTCGTGAATGCTTCGAGCGTGATCGGCAACAGGCAGGAGGACCGACACGGGCCAGCAATCGCTCTTATCCAGAACGCCAGTCGCGATAAGATGAGCACAAGCTTTCTGCAGCCAGGCATACACTGCTTGAGACTACGAGTCTCGTCATCGGGCTCGACAATGCTGTCGCAACGCTTTTCCAGCGCGTCAGCCGCACGAGTACACTTCGCACAGCAGACGGCACGACCAGTACCTGCCACAAAAGCAGTAGGCCGGCTAGTGCAGCGTCAAAGTGCAGCTTCTGCCTCTACGTCGACCGCAGCGTCGGCTGCTGCTGGCCCAGGAACGACTGCACGCGTGTCTATGCCATGGGAAGAATACTTCAAATGCCGAAAGAGCAGACGGATGTATGGCACAATAGCTGCGATTCCAACGACTTTGGCTGGCTGTATCATCGGTGGAGGTGGGCGTGGAGTATTTGAATCGTCGCCCACTACAAACGCTGATACGCCATCTATCAGGCTATTTCGCCAATCTCCAGTCAGATCCTAACCAGCTGATCTTGGGTATCGAGCCCATTTGGGTCTGTAAGTGTGCTCGCGGTCATGCTGTCTGAGCGAAGGTTACTCAAGTCACTCTTCACAGACTCTATTGCCATCGTTGGCTGCGTTGGTCTCGGCTGGCTGTCTGGACCTGTGCTCGGTAATGGTCTGTGGCGATTTACGCATCGTTCAGTCCTCAAGCAAGTCGAAGAGATGGACGGCGTCTTCCTCCAACACATCAAAGCGAGAAGGGCAGATCCTAGTCGTCAGAGCGTGAACAACCCGGTCAGTTGTGCAAATTGCCTCTAGGACTTTGATTCCCAATCCTGATGCAAGAAGGATGTCGTGGGTGCCCATATACAGGTTCCAGACTACTATGGCGAGAAGATTGGCTCCAAAAAGGGCTACAGGCAGTGGCTGCGGGATCAGGCGACGTACCGCCGGAAAGCAGGTAAGTGGACCAACTGCCGTTCTTGGACGAGGCCACACAGTATATATAAAATTGCTAACGCTGCCCCTACAGAATTTGGATCTGCGGGTCTATAGTTTGGTCGAATGATTTTGTGTCGAAATACTCTCGAGTATTGCCAGTGTCGTCTGCACTCCCTTCATTCCGTAATTCCCTGATTTCTATGTGTGGAGCCCGGTGCTTCGCGTACAAAGGCTTCGCATGCAAAGGCTTTGCGTTCGTCAATACTGTTATGCACGGGTATCTCGAAACAGCGTACTGCAAGCTCTTCGTCTCTGGGAATTGCATGTATGCCATGATTGAGAAGAGCTATGTCTCCGCCACCGCTGTGTACTGTACATGTTTAGCAAGGCGGCGGATCTTTGCCTTCGTTCAACGACACAACAGCCATGTTTTCGGCACTGTCTGTGCATTTGGACGTGTCGCTCTACTCGTACGCAGCATGTGCGGGGCGGCGCACTGTCTCTGGGAGCTTCACCTTGCGTGATGCATTCCTTGCTGAGCGCAGGCGAGCAGGACGCCGGTTGCAGCACACACGTTCGGCTGCAGCGAGGCAGCCACGGCACAAGCCATGCAGCGGCACTCTGCTCGAGCGCAGCTATACGACTTCAAGCGACGACAGCCAGTCCAGCAGCGCCAGCGGCGAGTCTTCTGCTTCGAGCGCGCCGTCGACCTCATCGTCGGGTTCTCAAGTACAGCCTCAAGCGTCGCCCGTCTTCCAGTTCCTGATGTCCGTCTCTTTCCTGGGCAAGCCGCTGCACGAAGATGATCCTACGTCCTTCTCCTTCACATTCTTGGAAAACTCGCCCATCAAGCAATGGAGAGACGCCCGGCTGATGCAAGACGGCAGGCCGTGGAAAGGCAAAGGCAAAGCTTCGCAGGAGCCAGATGCGGGAGACGACTTTTGGTTCATGAGCAAACACGAAAACAATGATGCCGAGCGATATGGCATACCGAGCCATAATGCAGCCTTTGGAGTCGCAGATGGCGTCGGAGGATGGGCAGAATCAGACGTAGATCCGGGTATCTTCAGCTCCGCTCTCATGTACCACGCCCAAAAAGCGACGGAACGGCTTCGGGAAAAGCAAGATTCACAACTGTACCCTCATGACGTTCTCAAGATGGCATATGACGCTGTGCTTGGTGAGAAAGAGGTGGTCGCAGGTGGGTCATTCGGCATCTTCACTACTTGTGAACCCATTCTGACCATTGATCTTCTATGACACAGGATCTAGCACGGCAACTATATTGAGTCTTGATGGGAAGAACGGCTGGATGCGCGCAGCCAAGTGAGGCCGTCATTACATTCACCTTGGAGATGTAGTCTAATAGCACATTCGTATTCACATAGTCTTGGCGATTCTGCTTTCGCACTTCTGCGGTCAGACAAGGTTGTGCACCAGCAGCCTGCGCAACAACACTATTTCAACTGCCCTTTCCAGCTCAGCAAGTTGCCCAAATCCATGCAAGGCAGAGGCAATGTAGTCGATGAAGCGAGCCAAGCAGATCTCTTCGAAGCGCGATTAGAAGATGGCGATCTCATCATCGCATTTACAGACGGTTTCAGCGACAATGTCTTTATGCGAGAAGTTGAAGTTCTTCTTGCGCGTCTGCGAGATCAGAAAGAGTACAATGTCGGTGATGGGTTCGAGCAGGAATACGTAGACCGAATTGCGGACAGCTTGGTTTCGTATGCCAAGCTATGCAGCGAAAAGGAAGACAAGCAATCGCCCTTCGAGCTAGAGGCCAAAAAGAACAGAATGAGGTACAAAGGCGGCAAAGTGGATGATATATGTGTGGCTGTAGCTCTAGTCAAGCAAATTAATTAGCAAAGCATTGTCCACCAAAGCAACGAAATGTCTTGCAAAGTAAGGCTCGATGTACTGAAGTTGTGCTGCTATTTAATACATTGTGTGACTCTCCTTTCCTCGTGTGCAATACTGCTTGACTGCCCTTGAACTGCAAAGAATGCACTACAACTCTTTCTTCGGTTGCCGACTTTTCGCTAGCTGACGTTGCTCTTCCTCTTTGTACCACTTGACAGCAGATACCAAGCCTTCCTCTGTCGATATAACAGGCTCATAGCCTAACAACCGCTTTGCTTTGTCGCAATTATGTGTGCGCCATGCTGTTGCGTAAATGATAGTATGCCGGGTGAAACCGCTCTTCTGCATACGGAACAAGTCGAGGAAGAGCTCGGTGATGAAGGCAAGAGTATATGCCAGCCAGAAGGGGATTACGACATTGTACCAGGCCTTGTAGCCATTGTACTCGTACCACATACGCCGAAAATATGTCCACAGAGGCCACGGCTCGCACCCCGTGATGTTGAATATCTCGCCAGCGGCAGGACCAGGCGTTTGTTGGGAGGGGTCAGAGGAATCGAGAAGCTTTTCACATGCTAGGATGTGGCCGTGTGTGACGTTGTCGACATGATCCCAGTCGCACTGATTTGTGTTATCGCCAACCTGTATGAAGGCTTGATGATTTTTCAGGACATCCATGCCCTGCGGTATCACTACGGTGTCACCAGGCCTTGACAAAATAGAAAACGATGCTAAGCATCCACTCGTATCAGTACTGCCGATGGATGCCACCCACCCCGTAAAACTGGCAGGCCGTATCGCACACGTGAACATGCCATTCTTGCCATTCGCCTCCATAACGATCCTCTCGCCAGCTGCTTTGCTTGCACCATAATAGGAGCCAGCATCGTCTTCGCTCGCAGTCGGCGCGTTTTCGTCGGCGTCGATGATGTCTTTGCCAGTGAAGATGGCCGCAGTGCTGCTTGTGTAGATGAAGCGTCTGACGCCAGCTTCCAGACACGCTTCGACAGCGGCGCGAGTTCCAAGGACGTTGACGCTCCACGCAAGCTTCTTGCCGCTGTCAAAGTGGCTCGCTGCGGCCAGGAAGACAGTCTTTGCGCCCGTCTGCCTAAGCAGCTGCTCGATCGACTCGCTCGAGGTCAGATCTGAAGGCAGCCACTGCCAGTCTTTTGACCAGAAGCGCTGTGTGCGCGACGACGAGTAGAGCTTGACAGAGGAGCCATATCGCTTCTGCAGCTCGAGGAGGAGGCAGTGGCCGAGGAAACCTGGCGACATGCAACGGCTTAGGCTCCTTCGACCGACCTCAAGTGCAAACAGCCATACAGTCTGCAACTCACCTTCGCCGCCCAGCACAAGTAGCGTGTCAATGCCGCTGACTGCAGTGGACGTCGAGGCCACTGGAGTGTCGGCCATTATTGCTACCTGAACACAGACGGTGACAGAGTCAACAGTGGGCTCGGCCAAACATTGAAAAGCGACAGTCGCGAAGGTGGCGAATTTGCCCATTTGCGATGACAATTCTGCTGGCAAAACAGAGCCGCCCAAAACTCTGCTTCTCGCTTCTCGTCCCGTGAGTTACAGTTATCCGTATCAATCAAGTAGAGATATTACGTTCATTACTATTCCGTACTCTGCGAAAAGAATGCTTCTTCAATAAGGCTACATGGCAAATTGCAGTTGATAAGCTAGCTGTCAGATATCTCGACCTTTCGAATATTGCGTTTGCGTAATGCAGCCAGTCCTCTTTATTGTTCGTGCTACTCTCGTGCACCGCAGCTAAACGGTCCTGGGAATGAGCCGGCGCGATATCCGTCAATAATTTCCGAGATAGAGGCATAAAGTCCTACGACCAATGGCAATTAGCGAAGCCGTCAAGATATGTTCGAGGTCGAACTCAAGATTCACCTGCGACCATGATCAGGGCAGACATGGCGATGATAGCCATGTTCAAAATTGTGAGAGCCGTCATCTTGGCGCTGCTGAACCAGAGGCGTCGAGGGTTCAGGAAGAGCCAGAAAACGCCAGAGATGCCGTAGGTAAAGATGCTCGCGAAGAGTGCGGTGATAATACTGAGCAGCTCATTGAAGAACGGACTGCGTATGCAGAAGTCTCAGCAAGCGGATCAAGGGCTTCACTCCGTGTGTGGAAACTTCGCTCACATGACATTTGCGATAACCCAGCCGATGAGCCACATGCTGATGACAATAATCGTCCAGACAATCCATCCAAGCTTTGTGCTATCCTTGTAGTGCGGGCTATTGGGCTTGAAGCTGAAATGCGGAGAATACCGAGTGTCAGCAAGATTCGACGTATTGGAATGCATGGTACGGAAACAGCACACATTCTCTGCATGGCGAGTTTGCAGCCAACATTTCCGTTGATGACGCCAGCAATAATGATGGTTGGAAGGGCCACTCCATCTGATCGCCGCCAGCAAGGACAGTCAGCTAAATCGCAGGTCGGCTAATTTTCTAAAAGTGGGCTTACAGGCGACCTTGCTCAGAGTGGGACCCAGATTGCCCAACGCAGGACTGGTCGCCGTATCACCGACGTAGTAGTCTATAGACAACATATTCGATTCAATGACCGGGTCACTCGGATGCACCTGGAGCACTTACAGATTACAATCGAAGTGATGACGTAGAGACTGATGTCGGCACCTTGGAGAAGGTAAATGGCCTTATCGAAGTCTTCGGGCTTCTTCATCTCGTGGATGAACTGTTTCGACGGAGTCATCGTCAATATGGGGTCGAGAGCGAGCAAGAGAATACCAATCTGATGCTCACGTTCAAGAAAGCTGCATGGCCAGCAAAAGCAAAGCTATCAGGGAAGAGAGAGCTGCTCAGCGTCGCTTTCTAACGCCTCCATTTGCGCCTGCCTTACATGACATCGGACGCTGCGACAAAGCCCTACAACGAGACCACACGTCAGTACATGCACGCACTTATGGGAATGGTGCATAGTTGCTTACAGACTTGAAGTCCGTGCCTGGCTGAGCTTTGGCGGAAATGCTGCCCTTTTTGCCGGTAATACCAGCGCCAATCATGGTGATGAAGACGGCTCCGAGAATAGACAAGAAAGAAGCGATGGAGCTTATACGAACATTATCATCAGCTTCAGTCCAGCAGGAGCATTTTGAACGAGTAATCGAAAAGACTCACAACCAGCTGACTTTCTTGAGCGTCCTTGGGAACGTCAATATGCAGCCGACGACGGCAATGATCACGGACCAGACGATGGTGCTAGCGAAGACAACCCTTATGTCGGCTTCCGGTTGCACATGGAAACGTGCCTTCACAAATGGAGACTCACCATGTCTGGTTGTCCGCAATGGTCTCGAGCGCAATCAAGCCCGTCAAGACGTGTGAAGCGACGATGAAAGTGAGAAAGATGACTTGAGCCGCTCCCAGGAACTCGCGCAGGAATGGGCCGCCCATGACCTCTCCTGCGTCTGCTTGATTTTTGACATGGGCTGCAGAAGAGGGACCAATTAGGCGTTTAAACTTGCGAATCAGAACGTAACAAGAGCAATTACTCACGGTATGCTAGCTTGAACAGGCCGATACTGCAACAAATGCAGTGTGTTAGCATGCTTTGCGATGCCATTGTGGGAGAATCCGGCCTACTTGTAGCCAGTATACGTAGCGAGCAAGCCGAGTCCTGAGAAAGGAAAGCATGAGTTTTGCCTCGTCCAAGTAGTATTTACGCCCTCAGAGTACGCGCGCAGCTCACCAACGATGAGCAGAATACCGGCTGGCATTCCCAAAGTGGCGTAGACGGATGGCTATTTCGGGAATGCAAAATGAGCAAAGAGTTGGTTACGCTAGCTGCTGGAAGTGCCTCACCAAGCTCAAGATTCCCAAAGAAATGGTTTCTGCGCAGTAAAGTGACAGCAAAAAAAGGCCAAGGACTCATCAGCTTCACGGTGCAATGTTCAGAAGTTTGAGCAGATGAAGAAGAAAACCTACCTGCAATCATAAGCAAGCTGACCTGCCACCATTCAAGGCAGTGGTAATTGATATCACCCTCATCTTCTACTCCTTTCTTCTCGACAATCTCTACGCTTGGATCGTTGTTCTTCTTTTGATGCTCAGAGACACTCATGCGTTTCATGAGGTCGGACTTTGTGACTGCCGTTGCGTACTTGTCTGCATGAGCGTCGTACTCTTGGCGGGCGTCGCCGTTGAGTGTCGTGCTGTCGCGCATATTGTCACTGTTGACTTGCTGCATCGTAGCTGATGTCCGGTCGAGATCTGCGACAGCTGGGCAAGCAGGGAGGAAACTTGGAGATTGGCGCTTGATCAGTCAGAGGGGTGCACGTGTCGGAGAAGCGTCGGACGGGCACTGTCCTCCCTGCGAAAGAGCTGGAATGGGAGCAGAGACAAGCTGTGAAGATGAGCAAGTCAGTCCTGCTGACGTTCTCCGCCTGTGCTTCCTGACAGCGCGCAACCACGGTGGCTCCATTCGATGATCTCATCCTGCTTCGTCTATCTTTAGTTCACGCGGGTCCCGGGTTCGCACTTCCCACCACTCGCACCCGTCGTCGGCACTGCAAGCTTTCGCTTTGCTCCATTGTTCGGCAGCCGTTATCGTATCACCAACAAGGACTGGTGATATCATCCTCGCAGCCGGTGTGCGCGTCTTATCACTGGCAACCGTTGCAGCGCAGGTCGGTGCAGCCGCAACGTGATCGGAGCCTGAGGGCCCGTTCGTACTGCTTGTGTGACGGGCGCGGGCTGCGTGTCTTTAGGCGTGTACTACTCTAGTGCTCGAATATACTCTCTTACAATACAGGAGTGACCATCGCGTCGCCGGATCAGGTTAGCGAGGATGTGAGGGTGTCCGCCATTGACCTTCACGTGGTTTGCGTGCACCCAACAAAGATCGGGGCTGGGTTTGCTACTACTGAGCAACAAGACGCACTCATTTACAATCACAGAGGCAGCTGAATTCTATGCCCACGGTCATCGTAGTTGGAGCAGGTGAGCTTGACTCAGTCCTTCTTCAAAGAGCCGGGCTACTACGACTGATCACGGTGTGTCAGGGCTCGCCGGGCTGGCTGCTGCAATCTCAATACAGAGCAGCAGCTATCAAGTGACTGTGCTCGAGTCTACAAAAGAGCTCACCGAAGTTGGCGCTGGGTTGCAAATTGTAAGTGCTGGGGTTTCTGGAAGCTGCGCATCGACTGGCACTCACCTTCTAGTATTATGCCGGGCCTATAAAGACACCCCAATCCGTACGGACATTCAAGAGATGGGGCATCCATGAAGTGCTAGAGCCACTGGCTGCTAATCCAAAGACTTTCACGATACACCGCTACTCGGACGGCAAGGTGCTTGCTCATGAAGCAGATTGGCGGGGGTGGCAAGAAGAGCATTTCGGAAGCGGGGTGTGGGACTTGCACCGCGCAGATTTGCAGAAAGCGCTCTTCAACAAGGCGAAAGAGCTCGGCGTCAAGTTTGAATTTGGACTGCGCATATCTGCATTTGACTGCGAAAGGCCAGCGGTGAAGCTTGCTGTGAGCCTGACTTCCGTCTCTACGGCAAATATATGTAGCCAATCTAATTTCCGCTTCTGTGATACATAGGATGGCCGCGAGTTCACAGCAGACTTGATTGTCTGCGCAGATGGTCTCCACTCCGTCGGTCGCGACGCCGTGCTGGGACGTGCCGACCCAGCTCTGCCAACAGGGGATCTAGCCTACCGCATCGTTCTCAACAAAGCCGACTTTACCGACCCTGCCTTACTCGAATACATGGAAAAGCCCGCAGTACGACTATACGCCGGTCCCAAAGCCCATGTGATCATTTATAGCCTGAAAGGCGGGCAGGAACTCAATATCGTGCTGCTGGTCCCGGATAACTTGCCTGAAAACGTGCGGAGAGCAGAGGGAAGCTTGGATGAGATGATGGGCTTGTTCGAGGGGTGGGATCCGGTATTGAGACGATTTTTGGGGATGGTCAAATCTGTCGACAAATGGCGGCTCATGCATCGTAAGTCCGTATAGCACCTGCTGTGTGGCAGATCGCAGATCACACAAGCTGACGACTCGCGCAGACGGAGGCCTGGAGTCTTGGTCTCATCCACTGGGTAAAGTCGTGATGATTGGAGACGCAGTTCATCCTATGTTGCCGTAT
Organism: Cystobasidiaceae sp. HBUAS51001; assembly: GCA_003351005.1. Lineage (NCBI taxonomy): Eukaryota > Fungi > Basidiomycota > Cystobasidiomycetes > Cystobasidiales > Cystobasidiaceae > Cystobasidiaceae sp. HBUAS51001. Next base: position 140,292 of record QOZY01000093.1, on the reverse strand, counting down.
CTAGCGCAGGTGGGTAGCGCTACCTGAACAACGTACATGTCCAGCTAGCTCATTGTTCCATCACAGGGAGCGAACAGTGCCATCGAAGACGGCGTAGTCCTAGGCGAGTGTCTCAAAAGAGTGAGTCAGCTGGAGCTCGCTGCCGTCGCTGCACATGACGCCAACGTCATCAATGCCAGGTCACCGGCTCAGTCAGCATCGCAACCGCAATCAAGGTCTATGAGAGAATTCGCAAACCTAGAAGCGACGCGGTGGTTGCACTTACGCACAAGCAGCGACATTGGAACCACTTGGACGATGGGCCAGAGCAGGAAGAGCGCGATAAGGTGATGGCGGAAGTTGGGGTCCGTAGCGCAGAATTCCCGAGCGCATGGGTCAACTCGGATCTCTGGGGTTGTGAGTGTTCTCTGCGTGGCCTGCAATCCCGGCCTCTCGCTGACGAGACGTTCAGTCTTGTGCTCGTATGACCCCTTTGCAGAAGTAGAGAAGCAATGGTCCACCCTCGCGGCTCAGTCTTAAGCTGCACAGTGCCGTTTTCTATTCTTTGCGGGCTGTAAAGGTATGTACCATGAAAGATTACAAGACAAGATGTCCAGGGGCGACTTTTGAAGTCACGGATCCCACACGAAAAAGTCTTCCGCGGGTGGTACAAGCTGCTTGAGCGCATGTCCATAATCACCAGCATTTGGCAAGCGAAGAAGTGTATGCGTATGGAATTTGGCAGGTTCCTCGTTATTGAGGAAAACGCCAGAGTGATGGTCGAATTCGACAATGATCGAAGGGCTTTGTATCCGGTAGTAGAACGGATCACTGTTTCCAAAACTTCCTATCCAGCAGAAATATGTTTCTTCAGGGAAGCGTAGTGCGTTTTGCAGCTGCCTTTGCCGACTTTGTTTGGGCAAGAAAAGGAGGTATTCATCGACGATGCCCGCTAATAAAACTTGTCCTTCTTGACTGAGCTCTGTCATTCTGATGCCTTCATATGGCACAATGCGATTATCTCGATAAGCTCCGCAGAGATGGCGCTGGTCATCCTTGTTCCATCGTCCTGGAGGCATGGCCGGATCGCGCATTTGCTTGTAAATCTGCGCTTTCTGCTGCAGTTCCGGCGACAACGACTGCATGAGCCTAAGACCGAGTGCTTCTTCTCTCTTTAGTATGGTGGTGCCTTTGTACGGGCCTGCATCTATTTCGTTGGGTTCAGCGCCTGTGAACCAGGGCGCTACGACCATCTGGCCTCGATAGAAGAATAAGTTGAGACAGAGATGGTGCCCGTAGAATTGGAAGCCCCAGGGTCTTTCGGAACTCGGAGAGCCAAAGAGGACAAAGTTGTACGAATATTCGTTGCAGACCTTCTCGCCCTGAACGAGCTGGCCGAGGAAACCATTGATCCGCATCGCGCTGACGGCTTTTTCGTAACCTTCAGGCGAAAGCGACTTTTGCAAGACGGTCATAACCCCGCGCTTGATGTCTTCTGAGACTTCATCCAGCCTGATGCCCTTGTTTGATATCAGAAACTCCGGATTTGACCATGTTCTCCACTCGGGCGCGTCGATGTGGTATGTGAGTCGAGCGACTTGCTCTGGCGAGAGCAGGGCGACGACCCCCGCAACAGCCTCGACGATGCCCGCTATGTCGACACCTTCATCTTCGAGGGCATATACGCCATTTCTGACCTTGCCTATGTTGCATCGACCCGGTCAACAGTAGCATCCTCGATCAGCCCCCAGTCTGCCAGCAGCCGGACATGTATTGGACGAAGCGTACCGTCCGTGGTGACGCCCTTGAATGGCGCAGTTAGTAACTTCTTCCAGTGCTGAATGAGCGCATAGATCCACGGCGGGTTCCCTCGCGTGTTGAACTCGTCCACGTACGAGTGGGCATCCTGCACTCTTATCGCCTGAAAGCGCGGCGTGTCGAGGTCAGGCAAATGCCGCCTAAAGTCACCTTCGCCAGCCAGATGGCTCTTGTCGTTAGACATGGCGGGCAGGATCTCGCTGCGCTCGAACAGTGTGTAGCGTAACAAGGAGAGTGGCAATTCAATAGTGCCGAAAGCCGCTTCTCGAATCGCCACTAGTAATGCTACGTTCTTCCACGACCGAGCGTACTCCGGCCCATCGACTGGTGTCATCGACGTAGATGGAAGTCTGCCTTCATTTTACGCGACTTGTACATCATTGCCAGCTGGCAAAGCTCGCTGCTTCTCTCGCTCGAGTACACTGTGCAGCACTTGCACACACTGCCCCACTTCCTCACTGTCCCCCGGCCTGCCCTTCTCCTCCCAGTCTTTGAGCACACTCTTCACCAGCCGTCGATTCTCAACATCGGAATGCTCGCTTAGGAACTTGCAGTACTCGGCTTCTGACCATTTGTGCAGCTGGTGAGGCAGAGACAATGCACCTGTCCGGACAAGCAGGTTGTGGTAGAGGATTTGAGCGGGCACATCTTTCGTTTGCGCCGGGTCAGCCAGCGCTGCTGTTTCGGAGAAGAGAAGCGGTCTGTGTGCGCGCGCGAGAGAGTAAGCTTCTGGTAAGTGATATGAAGGTCCATCTGTCCCCACCTAAATGCCCGAAGAGCTCTAAAGTCGTCACCCAACGACTGCAAATTCAACTTGTAGTCACCAAGAAGCTGAGCCACCGCAAACTCAAGATTCGTGCAATCCGTAGTAAGTTTCAGCTTGCCGCCCTCTCCAAGTGGATGAACTATCGACGCATGCATAACGAAGCGCTGGAAGATGAACTTGCACAGCTCGGTCACCCTTAGTGTAATACGTTCAGTCAAATTCACTAGCTCAACTGGCGTAACATCGTGCTCACCATTCGGACTTGATCTCCCCTAATCTCAGCGGTGCAAGGATCTGCCGTCGTACGTAGTTGAGCTTGTCGGTCAGGTGTTGCATGTACACGCTGACGGTCGTTGGGTCCATCGGCTTGTTGAACCCAGTTTGGTGCATCCGCGAGATGACCGAAGCGACCTCACGGCGCACAGCTGTCGATAAGGGAGAGACAATGTTCATCACAGCTTGGCGAGCGCTCTGCGAGTGAGTAGGTTCAGCTGGTCCCAAGTGAGCGAAAAAGCATTGATAGACTGACCGCTACAGGAGGTTTCAGGATATCTTGAATATTAGCAGGATACGATGGTACAACCCTGTTGAGGGGAGACCAGAAGTGATATAGAGCCGTGGCCAAGTCTGCATTGAGCATTTGAGCGTTGGTGGCTACTTGACCTGATAGAGACGTCGAGGTATAATCGGTGACAATCTGTAGAAAAAGCAGCGTGAATGGAAATTATACAACCTCTTTGAGCATCGAGCCTGCTCCTACCAGATTCTCCGCTCTGTCAACAAAGTTGGCGATGGCTTTCACAGCGCTCCTAGCCACATTCTTCACGAGCAGAGGATCGAAGCGTGCCGCATCGAGCTCGTTGCTCAGCACCCGAGCGGCAGCTAGGCCTTCCTGAGAGCTCGGCGGCGAACGCGAGCCACCTGAAAATGCACTTCCCACAGCTTCATTCATCCGATTCGTGCTCCTCGAGAGGTATACGGCCTCGAATGTCGATATGGACCGCAGAATGAGCACTGTTTCCGGACTTTCGTACTTGTCAGCCGAAGCACGATGCATTGAATTTGGCGAATGGTAATCACCTCTGCCCATTTTGACTGTATACGGTATCACTTTGAAGCGCAATCTTCGAAAAGAAGTCGTGGAACAAGCGGAGGAATCGAGGGTAGCTGGTGCTCAGGGTCTGCTGCACGAACTGAGAGGCTCGGGCGGCGTCTTTGGCTTGCGATTCAAAGGACTGTGACAATGTTGTCCAAAAGGTGAAAGTAGGCTTGTTGTCAAGGACCTGGTTCGTATATTAGGGTCATTTAGCTCAACAATTCCTGAGTAGAACCTTTTGACCTGACATACTGTTAGAGCATCATCCAGGAATGTGCTTTGCGTCAGAGGATCTTTTTTGAGTTTCAGCACTCGCTCCAGTACGTAGACCTTGATATGTATCGATCAGTAAGCATGACCCATTCACGCAGAGAATTGATATCACCTTGACGCAGCAGCCGGCCATGTCTTCTATCAAGCTCTCTAGCCTGGCCCACAATGCCGCCTGGAAATGCGGAAGATTCGAGCTGTTGGGCTCTGTCCGAGCACGACTCTTGTAGAAGACAGACGAAGAGCCAGTAGTCTGCGGCAAAGGCTCTCCTGCGCGTGTCAAGGCGTCTCGAGCTAGTGCGGACACGTCGAATGCGTTTCTGATGCGTGATTCGACGGCTTCGATGAGATCTTGCACCAATGAAGCCACCATGTTCGGCAGAACCGCCAGGTTGTGGGCTGTCTGCAGCGATGATGCCAGCAATCCTTGGTTCTGCAAGACGGCACGTCAATTGTCCAGTATTGCAGCCATCGCGTCGGTCACATGCGACTCACCAGTTCTTGCAGCCCTCTGCGGACCATCACTTCCATCTCGTCAACTACTCTTGCTCTGTTGGCTTCTACTGCGGGCACATGGCCTTCTATATAGAGGATGGAGCGAATTGACGGCAGCTTCGTCTGGGTTTCGTCGTCCGTTTCTGCTGGTTCCATAAGAAGGTCTGATACAAAGACAGACAGCGTGGATCAGTAAACTTTAGTTTGTGACAACAGTGAGCCGGCAGCATACCTAATTCTGCTAGCGTCAAAGCTGCTTCGCTCAGTGCACGTTCTCCGCCATCGTTGCTCGCAGCTATGTCTCGTGCATGTGCTGCATTGGGTGTTGCCCGGCCTGAGCTTGTTCCATTTGACCTAATTTGTGTTGCACGCAGATTGGCAGCGTTCAACTCTGACATCTGGACATCCAGTCTCCGTGCCAAAACCACAAAGCGACTTGCACGTCGGGCGAGATCGCTTGCGCGCTGCAGCTTGGCCAGACGCGTGAGACTGGTAGAAAGCGTGTTGTACGGCAGGGCAATCTTGCGACGCAGGCGATCTACAGAGGTCTCTACCTCGTCTAGTCCGCCTCGTATCTGCCGAAGATTCTCTTCGAGGGACGAGACTGATCCTGCTTGCACGAGCAGAGATGCGTGATGGGTCGTGATTTCGGAGCGTAGCTGCTTGTTCAGGTCGTCCACAGCAAAGGACAGCTTGGACAGAGCAGCGGACACGTCTCCAGGTCCAGAATGCGCGCGACTGAAGACATTGTAGGAGTTTGCGTCTCCTTTTGTGCCGGTTCTTTTCGTGGATGCGCTGCTAATGCCGCTGTCGGTAGCAAGACCGAGCTGTTGCAGTGCTTCAAGTGATCGTGCATCAAGAGACCATGGCTGTGGGTCAGCCTCGGCGTCTTCGGTGCCTTTGCGCGCCGCATTTGCGTCTTGACCGTCTCGTCCTATGGATGTGCTGCTCTTGCTCCCGCTTGCTGTCGCTGTCTGGGGGCCATTCAAGAGATCCTGCGCGAAGCTCCGTGGCTCGAAGGTGGGCGACAGGAAGAGGCCATAGTCTGTATGGCAACAGGGTCAATCGTGTTACGAAGCGCTAAAGACATAATCCTCACCTATATACTGCATAGTCGCATCTATGTAAAGTCCGGTCGCAACATGAACGAAGGCAGTCGCGTGCTGGTCGTCGAAGTAGTTCGACTGGAGGTGGCGACAGTCTGCGGTGTCACTTCTGCAAGCGGAGGCGGGGCTACATGAAGATAAGGCTCATCATATCAGCTTGAATGTGCGCGCATAGAAGCGCGAAGCAGGCTCTAGCGCCGCGATGGCAGCACTTTTAGGCTGCGCCACTTTCGGCAGGCCAAGCTAATACCAGTAGTTGTGCAGCGTTGGGCTCTCTCGTTTTCTCGAATCACTGTTCAGAACATAACCAGTATGTCAAGTGAGGCTATACAAGAGGAGAGGGAGGTGTGAGTCTGGCTACGCAGCGCAGCCCACCCACAGGCTGACCACCAAACTTGGGGATGCGAAGGCTCGAGTCCATTCTTGCAGAGGATCTCGAAGTGACCTCGGATGACACGCTGCAAGTCAAGGTCGAGCCAGAAGAAGGCACAACAAGTATCACAGGTATGCTCTGTGCTCATCAAGAGTCAGTCTGGCCGCGCTCGAGTGCTCAAGCTGATGCGCGCCCTGCTTCGCTTTTGCAGTCCTGCTTGTACTCAAAATCAAGTATACGTCGGGCTACCCAGATGAGCTACCGGAAATCTCCATAGAAGTACAAGAAGGCGGCGTGTCCTACCCTCCAGAGGATGACAGCGAGGATGCAGCACCTGTAGAGGAGGATGATGCCGATGATGCCAGTCTACACATGCGGATATCACGGCAAGATACTCAGGTCCTGCTCAAGCGCTTACGCGAAGCAGGCGAGGAGAACATTGGAATGGCAATGGTGTATACGCTGGTCATGCAGTTGAAGGAGTCCCTGACAGAAATGCTTGTGGCCAAAGCGAGCGTCAAAGAAATGGAGGAACAAGCGGAGCAACTGAAGGTGCAAGAGGTGGGTTAACACCTTTTTCAGACTTGGACGCTTCTGTGTTCTGATTTGAAGAGTCGTCATACTACTACAGGAAGAACTGGCAAAGCCCAAAGGCACGCCGGTCACGAAAGATTCTTTTGCAGCCTGGAGGAAAACATTCGAAGCTGAACTGAGGGCTTTGCGGAAGCGTCAGGCAGAGGATGACTTGAAAGCTCTGCCACCCAAAGGTGTGTCCTGTGTCTTGCGTGTGAGAAGCTGTTTGAAGGCATCAGCTCATCGCTCGACGGCATGCAGAGCGCAAAGAACGAGAGACGTTCGACCATCGCCTGACTGGCAGGCAAATATTCGAGCGCAAGCGAACAGCGCCAGGCGCAAACGAAGAAGAGGAGGAAGGCGCAGACGAGGAAGTCGACTACTCGCAATACGACCGGGAAACCCGTCAAGATGAGGACGACACCAAGGATGAGCGGTATCTCCTTGCAGACAGCGACAGCGATTAGAATGTGGCACGATGACCGCCTCTTGCGGCCCTCTCTGCAGACTATGTCATCTGTCTGGTATGGTAAAGCCCTTTGACTGCGCAAGAATGCCTTCCGCGCGACATCCAGCTTGCTTATAGCTCGTTGCTAAGCTGGTGCCGGGTGGACCCAGTTTCAGGAATTTTCTGTCGACCTTATGAATCGGCTGGTGATCATGCGATGCTCTGCCAATGAAAGGTTCCGGCCAGTCAAGCTCAACGCCAAAGCAAGCAAAGGCGACACTTGTGGCGTCACCTGCAGCTTGGGTGGGCACAACGAACGCGCGCTACAAGGACAAATGACATCATCGCAGGTTGTCTATCATGCGGCAACTACCATTTATATCGTTCATTTCCGGTGCGCGTGTAGGATGGTTTGTAGTCAGACACCACACCCTCCGCGGCTCGTACTTACTCACGAGCCTGACATGACCTGAATACCTCATACCAAGGTACGGCTTGCGCGGCGATGCTGCCACCGTCAACTGCTGCGTTTGCATTCATCGTTCGAGCGCAGATTGCGAGTCTCTATCGCTGGCCTCAGCAAATATTGAACAGCTCTCTGTTGAAAGAAACCATCATGAGTGCGACCACTCCGCAACGGAAGCCCCGCCCGCTACGCGAAATCCTCGCCCACGTATTGCAGCTCAGCGATAAAGCGACAATTGTGAAGTGCTTGGCCGTTTCGAGGAGCACGACTAGTCTGGCGATCGAAGCGCTCTATCGCGATCTCGAGGTGACCTCAGAAGCGTCGATGAACAACCTGACTGCGTTGCTCAGCGGTACATCCAACACTGCAGCTGGTGAGTCATTAAAGTAGTACAAATACCTTAAAGTCGAGGACTGAATCGCATATGTACATGAGGACGCGCTACGCTCGCTCTAAGCAGCATCCGAAGCTTCCACTTCAGGCTCGACGTAGCCGCTGTCAGACAGCCGACCCATTGGTATAATCGACCTGTCAGATGGGTGTACGAAGATGCGACGAGCCAAGCCGTCAAGACGATGTTTCTGATGGAACAGCAAGGCCTTGGACCCATTTACAAATTGTCCGTGGATCCTGTTTTCGCGCTCGGCTTTGGTCTCACCTTGAACACATTCACGCATATCACGTGTCTCGTTCTTGCCATGCACCATGCCGACGGATCTCAAGGTTTGGCAGCGCAAATGCCACTCTGTCGCTACGTACCAAACCTCCGCAGTATGAAAATTGTGTTCAAAACAAGGAGCAGCATCGAACATGGGCCCATTTCTCCGCAGCTTTCAGGCCTCCAGCACCTGAAGAACGTTCTTCTGGACTTCAGGCCGCACTTCACGGCCACTTATGACGATGCAGGTCCCATGCACATGATGGATGCATGGGGCATCGAGCGGGACTATCACTGGCGCTGCAGTATGCTCGTCAACAGCTTGCTGGCACCTACTTGTGTCCTGCCCAGCCTCGAGCACCTTCGACTACTTACGCCGAATCATGCTCATTGGGTGCCTGCGGAAGTCTGCAAAGATGCAACGCGATTGGTCATCGGACGCGAGCCAGCGGTTAAAATGTCCTACCGCCGCGAGTAGCGTTGTCGGTCAGCCTGCTCAGTCGGGCTGCCATGCCTCTTCAAGACCGTTTATAGGTCATGAGCACCTACGAGTGTGATCGATGTACCAAGCTTGGTCTGTGATGACCAGTCCCGCACTGTCCAAGTCACGCATTTAGTAGTGATCATTGAAGTGACTGAAGGGGCCAAGATGGGCCGTAGAGCAAGCTCTGACGACCATCTTTGCCCTTCTGGCACCGCTTCCCTTACAGGCGCAAAAGCGGGCCTCTGACAGGCTGCGGGCCATTGGCACTACCGCAGACTGCTCTACGTGCGGCAGTCTCTACCTACCTCACAGACTTTCGTGCGCAGAACGACCGACATGCAGTTCAAACGTACATACATACCTGCACTTCGGAATAGACCCCAACTTTTGACACCAGGCTTCGGCTTCCTCGACCACGACACCACCTTCAGCTGCCACCTATGCAAACGTGTGGGACGTCTTCGGAACTGTTCTGCTATCGCTGTCTACAGAAGAAATTTGCCAGGCTCGCATCTCCAGCAGAGACAGAAGAAATCATGCCGGCTACCGGTCAGCAGCGGAAAAGCTGCCTGCCGCGGGAGACATTTGCCCACATACTGCAGCATAGCGATAAGGCGACGGCTGTGACTTTCTTGACCGTTTCGAGGAGCACGACTGGATCGGCAATTGAAGCGCTCTACCGCGATCTCGAGGTGACCTCAGAAGCGTCGATGAACAACCTGACTGCGTTGCTCAGCGCGACCTCGAGCACTACTGCTGGTAGGTGATCAATGGAAGGATGCGAACGTCGAGTTAATGTTTCGCTTGGACTCGGCAACAGCACGAGCTATGCTCGCAATGCGTAGCATTCGAGGCTTGCACTTCAGGCTCGAGGTCGTCGCTGTCAGACAGGTGGTCGATCGTGATAGTCGACACATCAGATGGGTTTTCGAAGACCGGACAGACCAAGTCAGAAATACGATGTTTCTGATGGAACTAAAAGGTCTCGGGCCGATCCACAGACTGTCCGTCGACCCAGTCTCCGCGCCGGGCTTCGGTCTCACCATGGGCACATTTGGACAAGTGACATGCCTCACTCTTGCAATAAAAAGTGTCAACGGCACTCGTGACTCTGCGGAACAAACGCCACTCTGTGACAATGTGCCAAGCCTTCGAAATCTGAAGATCGTGTTCAAGGCCAAAAGCAGCATCGAACAAAACACCATCGCTTCTCAAATCTCAGGTCTAAAGCACCTTAAAAACATCGTGCTGGACTTCGGGCCGCGCCTCATAGCCACTTACACAGAGGCAGGTCATATGCATATGATGGACGCATGGAACATTGCCAGGGGGCATCACAGGAGCTGTGGTATGCTGCTCGACAGCTTACTCGCGCCTACTTGCATTTTACCCAGCCTTGAAAATGTGCGGCTACTTACGCCACATCATCCTTTCTCGAACGCTGCCGGAGTCTGCAAAGATGCAGAGCTACTGGTCGTCGGTCGTCAACCGGAAGTGAAGCTGTCCTTTCGCGAGGACTAGCAAGGCCGGTATGGACAGCTGCCGCAAATAGCGTATTATTTCAGGCTGTGATGCCTCTTCAAGGCTACATATTCACCATAAGCGGCAAGGAGTCTTGCCGTTGTCCAAGATAGGCTGGTGATCACCATTTCGGAATATCAGAATCACCTTTCAATGTCTGCAGTACCCTCAACAGGCCAAACCAGGTACCTAACTAGAGATTCTCGAACACGCAAACGCCCGCTACCACTACGGTGAGGAGTAAGTGACATCACTGCAAGTTGCCTTGCGGGCGACAGCCCTACCTACGTCGTAGATCTTCAATGCACAGGTCGACCGACACGCAGCTCAAACACGCGCTACGCGCATACTCACACAACAGACGCGACACCATGATTCACATCAAGCTTCGACCCCTGATGCGTCGACACCAACCTTGGCTTTCAACTTTCCCAACGCTGTGTCGACATCTACGTCACTGTTCTGCTGGCCCTGGTCACGAAGGAAACTTCCAGTACCATGACTTCACCGAATGTCGTTCCCCACCGGAAAGTGATCCTGCTGCGCGAGATCCTCGCCCGCATACTGCGGCATAGCGACAAAGCAACGGCTGTGGCACTCTTGACTGTATCGAAGAGCACGACCGAGCCCGCAATTGAAGCGCTCTACCGCGACCTCGTTGTCTCTTCACAAGCGTCGTTCGACACTCTAACCACGCTGCTTTGCGGGACATCAGATGTCACAGCTTGTGGTCGATGAGCTACAGTACGAGTACTCAACCAATGACTCATTTGCTTCCATCGACTAGCACGGGCCTCGCTTGCGATGCGCAGCATCCGAAGTCTACACTTTAGGCTCAAGTTTGCCGCTGTCGGAGAATTGGAAGAGGATGCGACGCAGCTAGTCGCAGAGATCCTGTGTCTGATGGCTCAGCAAGGCTTCGGACCGATCCACAACCTGTCAATAGATCCTATATTCTCGCTTCAACTGAGTCTCATAGGCACATTCACCCAGATCACTTGTCTGACTCTTGCGATGGAACCTGCCATTGGTGCTCGAGGTCCCTCCGTGGAAATGCCACCCTATCGTTACGTGCCAAACCTCCAAAATTTGAGAATTATATTCAAGGCCAGAAGCGACCTTGAAGATCCTACCATCGCTCCACAGATATCGGGCTTGGAGCACCTGAAATGTATCATTCTGGATATCGCCTCTCACTTCGTAGCCAAGGCTGAAGACCTCGGTCGCTTGTAAACGGCGTGGGCAAGGGCATTTGAGCAAGGCTATTCCGAAAGCTGCATGGTGCTTCTTCAATACATCTTGGTGCCTTCCAGCACCCTTCCAAGCCTTGAGCATGTTCGTATACTCCTGTCAAAGCAAGCTTTCTGGGTTCCTGATCTAATCCGTAAAGAAGGAAGACGACTATTGACTGCCGTCGGACGCGACTCAGCGGTGAAGCTGTCCGTCCGATGTAAGTAGCGGGCGGTACCGCGATCTGCAACGACTTGTCAAAAACATGTTTGTCTATAATCAGCGGCAAAGGACTGATGTACAACCGGCTCGTGTGGCGTAGCTGCGCAGTTTTCTTTTTCCGACCCAATGCAATAAGACCCAACTGGACCGATAAGAGCACTGACGTGCATGCCTTGCCTGTCTCTGCAGACTGATTTGACCATACCGACACAGCTCTTCCGTCCTCGACAATCGCCTAATCATGCTCAATGCACAATTTTGTTCTTCAGTTTCAAACGTCCGTAAAACACGGCCGCAAATTTAGCAATTGACGGAAGTCGAAATCTTGCAGAAAGGAGCTACAGCGATTTGCTTCTCGTTTGTTGTGCGTGTGCAGTAGCTATGGGTCCAGACTATGATACAATAGAATGATCTCGCGGATATCGTGGGTCGACTCCGCGTACAGGAAAATTTGCGCCAGAAAGAAGAGCGAAAGACGAGAGACCAGTCTAGCGGACGTCTTGAGCTCGACGTCCGCCCAATCGCACCTTGAAAGCTACACCGTAAGAATGAAGAAACAAAAAAAACGTTTGCAATGCTTCGAGCATTTTCTTTTTGAGTCGCTGCCTGCGTGTTTGGTAGAGGGGTAATGGCGTGCGGCGCCCCATGGGATGCTCTTTGCCGAGAGGCAGGTCGGACTCCAGAGAGAGAAGGAAGACAGGCAGACCTTTCACGAGAAAGAAAGGAAACGTTGCCCTTCATAGAAAGGGAGGAAGGAGAATTTTGAGGGAATTGAACCACCGAATGATCGTGGCAGATATCAAGCGTGTCCCATGACGCCCTCCAATCTCGCAGCATATCCATCTCCCGTATATCGACCCGCCATTCCATCATAATCGTCGTCCAAAAATCCGCCATTGTAAGAATCATAGGCTGCCTGGACTGGATTTTGAGTTGTAAACATGCCAGCGTGAGCCATTGGTGCTAGGGGATGATTTGGCTGCATGTGCTGTTGCATCTGCATTTCCTGTGGCTGCATTTGCTGCTGCTGTTGTTGTTGCTGCTGCTGCATGGCCATTTCCTGCTGAGCCTGTGCGGATCCAAATCCGAATCTGCCGCCATTCTGCATTCCAAACGGCCTCTGCTGCTGCTGCTGCTGCTGCTGCTGCTGCTGCTGAGACGTCGGATCGACCATGAAAGACGAAGCCATAGAGCCCGAGTTGGACGACATTCCAGCAGCATGAGCGAAATACGCCGGATCAACACCTCCAATGCTTGTATCTTCATCTCGCATCATGTCCGGTGAATCGTGATCGAACATGTATGAAGATTGTGCATCTGCATCTGTCGTGCTTGTGAATACGCTGTGTGTACTAGGTGAATTGAGAGCTGAAGAGGCATTGGAACCGTTGTAGCTTGGCATGTGGAGGTGTCGGAGACTTGACGTATGAAACAACAAGACGATATGTGTTGATGGAGCGGGGGTGAAAGAGACACGAGCAGCAGAGCAGAGCAATTTCAGCATGCTACTACTATGAAACAGGAAAAGCCGAGGGCAAAAAACCTACACATGTTTAGCGTTAGGGTCAATCTGACCATTATCGCTGTTTCCCACAGCAATGGTACCAGAAAAGTAGCTCTGCTCGTTACCGACGCCATTGCTGTTGCCGTTTATGCCGTTTGTATTGGAATACAGGTTGAGAGAATGTTGTGGCGAGTGAGGGAGTGAATCTGCCGAGGGTACGGAAAGCGAGTCAGTGGGCATGAGAGAGCTGTTGTGCGGATCAGGAGAGACGACGGCAATGATACGCAGCTTGTGAAGCGCGTGCAACGATAGCAAGTCGAAAGCAGGCGCGCCACCAGCCGAGCCTCGTCTGCCGGTAGGAAAGGAAAGCGACCTACCAAAAGCGTGGTATGCTTGTCCGTCTGGGCCAGGCCTCTGCATGGCCGCAACGCCATTGGGGTCGACGAACGTCCCATCTGGTCCAAAGGCTGCTGCAGTGGGCACACTTGCGTCGGTCTATGTGGACAAAGGTGAAGGTGTCATTACTTCGGCCATGCATGAAAGGAAAGAGCTGCGAGCAACCCACCAGACGCCGCTTGGGAAGAGGCATGATCGCCTGCGGGACAGCTGACGCAACAGCAGCCTGTGCATCGTGCTGGCCAATGCTCGCCTCTTCCACACCGCGCTTTCTCGAGAGGTTGTTGACGAGCTCGAACGGATTGCCGCCCTCGAGCGCCATAGGAGACTGGTCCATGGCTGAGCACGCTTAGACGCGAGTGATGGACGAGAGTTGGCCGTTGATGCTATGTGTGCCACGTGCTCATATGTCGATGTGCTGCGTGTGTTGTGCTGTGCTTGGACTGCGTTGGAGTGGAAAGAAGCCAGACGCTCTAAAGACAGAGCGCTGGAAGCCGATTGACCGCCACCAACTATACCCGGAGTGGCAAAAAGACAGGCACGGCAAACCCGCAAGGCGGCAACGGACATGTAATACAGTAGGCAGCATGTCCTCCTGGGGTGTAGAACTGCCTGTGTCTCAATCTCCCAACTACGAGCCGGTGCGGGACATGGAACATGTCGGCCGTCGGGACTTTCCAAGCCAGTGGCGGATTGCCAGCATTGTCGAGCAGCAAGTGTCGTGACCACAGCTACTAGTACTGAGCAAGTTGAGCTGCTTGATGGCGGCATAGGCCTGCCTATAGTCCATAGTAGTATCCATAGCTCTTTGACAGAACTCCATGCCTAGCTAGCTAAATCCGCACGTGCCGGTCTTTCTGTAGTCCGGAGATTTTCCAGAGCTTCGTACTGTAGACATAGCTTCAGCTTCCTTGTCATTGTGGCTTGCTTGGTAGGTCCTTACTTGTGACACTGGTCCAGCGTCCGCGCTGTATTGGGCTGATGGTCTAATTTGCGAGCGCACCCAGCCAGCCGACTTTCATGCCAGAATCAGCAGCGGAGCGTAACTTGGAACGTGCCAACTGCTCTCCAACGTCAAGCAAGTAGACACTTCGCCTTGGGGACATTCGTCTCACGCCCTGCACGTCAAGCAGCGTGCTTGTTACAAAGATGGATTTCCTAAGCGAGAGCCTCAAAGGTCGGCTGCTGTTCGCTATACCGAAAAAAGGTGAGTTCAAGACTAGAGGGCTGCCGCACTGGCTGCAGCCAGGACAAGATAGTAGGGCAAGTGCTGACGTTATGTGTGCATTACCAGGCCGACTGTATGAACACTGCTTGACACTCTTGTCCGGTGAGTGCTCGCTTGTCAGAGAGAATCGCTTCATGCGGTGACTCGCTCGCTACACAAGAAAGCTGATCAACGGATGTACTTGGCTACACACATGCCTCTGCTGGCATACATTGACATCCTGCTGCAACCTCAACGTTCCCTCTGGCTCGTCTCTACGACGCTGGCTCGTTCATGGTCATTCACCACAAACTTTCGCATTGCGACTCGTACAACTCCGCACATCTGTCCGCCCGTGGCAAACTTTCTCAAACTGCAAATCAACCACATGCACGCAACGCAATGTGATGGTTAACAGGCGCGGACATTCAATTCACACGTTCAAATCGGCTAGACGTCTGTCTCGTGCGAAACCACAATCTCGCGCTCGTCTTTCTACCAGCAGCAGATATCCCTCGTTTCGTAGGCGAGGGCAATGTAGACCTCGGGATTACCGGCAAGGATATGGTCGCAGAAGCATCTGCTGCGGAGATGAATCTGCCGAATCCGTACGCTAGTGCCAGCACAAGCGGTAGCTCGACGCCTGCGAATGGAGAACAAGCAAATGGGCGGACTGCTACAGCAAGGGAAAGGGAGCAGGATCTCACCCTTGCAGATTTGATTGAAGAAGTTCTTCCGCTCGCGTTTGGATCATGCAAGCTACAAGTTCAAGTCCCCGAACGGAGCACGAATTTGAAATCTGTAGAAGACCTCGTAGGCAAGAAGATCGCAACGTCTTTTGATGGCTTGTCGAACAAGTTCTTCAAAGAGCTCGATGCCAAAGTAAATGCAGAAAGAGGATTGACAGGCGATAAGAAGCTTAAAACGAAGATTGAATATGTTGGAGGGAGCGTGGAGGCTGCATGTGCATTGGGAGTGGCAGATGGAATCGTAGATCTCGTTGGTGAGCACCGGCCTTTATTCCCTTCTCTCACACCTTCACTATACTCACTCATACTCACCGCATATTTGCCTTGTGTCAATTGTAGAGTCCGGCGAGACGATGCGAGCAGCTGGCCTGCATGCCATTCACACACTCATGGGCTCCGAAGCAGTCCTGATCCGTTCATCACGTTCATCTCAAAAATCCTCTGAACACCCACAACTCATCAATATGATCACATCTCGTATAGCTGGCGTGATAGCAGCTGCCAAATATGTGCTTTGCAATTACAATGTGCCACGGAAAAATCTGGATGCGGCTACTGCAATCACACCTGGACGACGGGCGGCTACTGTTTCACCCCTCGATGACCCGGAATGGGTAGCCGTGTCGTCCATGGTTGAAAGGAAAAACGTGGCCACCATTATGGATAGATTGACAGAAACTGGAGCGAGCGATATCCTCATCATTGGCATTGTGAGTCGACACTTGGCTCGGATTCTGCTGCGTGCCTGACGTGGACGCTGACTCATCTGCATACATTGAATCAGAACAACTGCCGAGTTTAGCTTTTCTGCTTTATACTTTGTCTTGCTCTCACGAAGGGCAGGTCTAGAGTAGGAATCGCATGGCATAGTTGCATTTGTCATGCGGTAGTCGGAAGTATTAGACGTAATGGAAGCAGCACAATCGAGTGGTGCGTTTGTCGCCGAGACTGACATGCCTTTCGCAGCAGTATAAAGCAGTTTGCAAGCAATCAGGACCGGAAAAATCAACAGCAGTCAAAAGCTATGCTACAGGGGCCATTGGCGTGATGCACGGATTGTGGAAATGAGAAAGGAGCATGTTGGAATAACAAAGAGAACGACAAAGGTTGTGGCCGACATGAGGTTGCGATGCATTTTCAAAGTAATGTTCCGGACCGGGAGACTTGGTCTGACCGTGCTGAGAGGAAGGACCGCAAGCTTGCGTTTTCGCCTCGGAATCGCTTCCTTTAGCAGACTCTGGCAAAGAGCGAGTCTCGATAGCGTTCCTCTTTGCCAGCCTCAACGGTCGTCAGAATGTCGTAGACCTGGAAAATAAGTTGGGCTCAGCTTATCGGCTCTGCAAGGATGTCTTGGAGACCTGACATACCTCTGCAGGAGGATCAAGTCCCCAGTTGGACGCTCTCTTCCATCTTTCGAGACGGGTCATGCCGGCGGCTGGACCATAACTGTGCGGGCGATGGGCAGTCTGTCAGCGATGTCACCCGCTAGTGCCTTTGGCGGTGACCTTACTCAGGTTCCAAATCGAACAGCTTGAGTATGGTCTCAACCTTGTTCTGTTGATCGGGATAGACTGAGTAATGCCAAATAATAGCGACATTGATACGGTGATTGTGTGCATATCGAAGTAAATTGGGGCCCGCGTAAATGCGAGGAATGCGATGAGGTGAAGGTGGCGGGTTGAAGCAGGTTCGCCGGCGCGGAAAGGAGGTCAGTCGTGCAGTCCGACAAGGCGACAATAGCTACCAAGCTACACTCACGCAGCTCATGGCCCTCGAGCGCCTCCTTGACGACAGTCTTGTAGTGCTTCTCATACTTTTTATTCTTGACGTTCAGGTGGCGGGGTCCAGCAGGAGCGTCACTGCCATCGCGCTCGACAACCCATACCTCTCCATCGCTGCCGTCGCTGAGCTCCGCAGAGGGCTGTGGTACAGGTGCAGTGCTCTTCTTCGTCTGGCTTGTCCTGGGCTTCTTGGCTGCGGTGGTGCTCGCCTTGCCAGTTGATGATGCTGAACCAGTGATGGCGCCCTTTCCACTTTTGGCCGACGCCTTGCTGGCTGGGCCGCCCTTTTTCGTGGTGCCTGCGCTTACGTGCAGTGTGCCTGCAGCCATGTTGGTGGTGTACGTAGCTGGATTGACGAGGTAGCGTGGTATAGTTGGTCCTGATAAAGGCGATGATGGAGGGCGCGCTCGAGAGGTCGTCAGACGGCAGATCCGCCACCAGTCAGGCGAAAAGACTAAAGCGCGGTTCAGTCTACGAGGAGCAACGACGTGGCTTGTACACGACGGAATTGCGGTAATGAAAAGATCTTTGTCGACCGAACGTGCAATCTCAAGTCGCGGATATGAAATACTTGTCATTGATAAGAGAGCTACTAAAGATGCTGAGCAGAACGCAACGAGGTGCCCTATATACTTCTAAGGTATCTAGACTAGACATGCGAGTGACCAACCCAGTTTCAAGTCTTGTAAAGCTTGACTGAGTACATTTGCTGCCATGTAGTCAATTCGGAGCAGTGGCAGCATTGTGCAGGGTAATGCTGGAAGCCGATCCGTAACCTTCCTCCTCGAGATCATCCACCTCGCCGAGCTCAATCACCGCCTGATGGACGAGCTCGAGCCAGCCTTCAGCTTCTTCGCCAATCCGTGACTCCTTGTCCTTTTCGCCATCGGCGACTGCCAGACGCTTGCGCGCTCGTCGGGCTTCTTTGAGCAGCTCCCACCCAACTTCGCCGACCCATTCTTCTCCCGTATGGAAGCCCTTCATGGTCAGCTCGTAGTCTTTCCAAGTCGTCTCCCAAAGCTGGTGCGGCATTTTGAACTCGTATTGCGCAGGGATGCGGCTGACGAGGGTTTGGAGCAGGATGAGAGGCGGCAGGAGATCGAGAGCCCTAATGAGATTGGGGCAGATCTCGGGAGCTAGTGAAATATCATCGACGGCAGCGATGGCGCGAAGAAGTTTGGGAACAGGATTGGCAGCTTCGAGCGAAAGGAAGCGGAGAACGACGATGAAGCTAGAGAGAGCAGTCATGGCCTCTTGCATAGCCTCGCGCGGCAGCGCATCTTCGTCGTCGGAGTCGTCCTCTTCGAGCGGGATGAAGCGGCCTCGGCACACTGCGCAGTCTCGCTGATTCGGGCAAGGCTTCGAATTCGGGTTGCTTTCTTCCGAGGAGCCATGTGCCGAAGCCGGAGCATGCAGCGACAGCGATGATACAAACTGAGCAAGGTAGGTCTCGAACATCTCGACTTCAACCAACAGCCTCGCTGCGTTGGCCGCCACAGTCGCAGCGCGCGCGTCGCGCGGAGGCGAGGGGGAACGCTTGCCAGAGTGCGATGAGGTACCGCGAAGCCTCCCCATTCCGATGGCGGACATGGAACGTCTTGGTGCAACGCTCGTAGCGGCTAGACCGGGAAGTGGTGGAGTTGAAGTACCGTTGACACCTGACGCGGGTGTGAGAGCGCCCATTGGAGCAGGAGGTGGGCTTGCCCGACGGCTAGGTGCAGAACCAGCAGCAAGACCATCATCGATCCGACGCGAAGAGCACAGCATCATCATCTTCCAGATGACGCTACTGCCGATTGCTACCTTCCAGTTCTGATGGTCGAGCTCAGCCACGCTGAGCCAGGCGAAGGTCCTGGAAGTAGCTGCCAACAGGGCAGACAGGTCCTTCAGGTAGGTAGGTACAGCGAGGTTACCACTGCCATTCGTAGTGGACGAAGCAAGTGTTGGAGTCGAGGTCCTGGCCATGTACAGCGAACGCGCATTGTGCGTGTGCGGAAGCGGCTGATGGTGAGCCGCGGATCCAAGCACAGCACCGTTGACCGGGGAGCCGTGAACCAGTCCAACTTCAAGAGCTCCCTGCATGGTGATTGTGCGAACAGCCTCGTCCTTGATGGCAGCAAGGATGGGATTCCAAATCCTGCTCGCAAGCAAGTCTAGTTTCGTGGTCCAGGGTGCCAGAGTATCCTTGACGAACTTTGGCATTTCAAAGACAGGCCCGCCGTCTATGCTAGCAGGCGCAGAGCAAGCACGCAAGAGTCCCTTGCGTAGCTCCCAGGCGCTGCGCAGAATCATGAAGGAGAACCTCTGGCTCTGGGGCGGGTTCTCTGCTTCCTTGACAGTCTTTGGGACGAAGAGCACGGTCGGCTCGGCAGCTGGCGAGATCGCCAGCGACTCGAGACGCGACAGGAAGATGCTGAGCGTCTTGAGTACTGCAGAGCGGAGCAGCGATCGTAGAAGGTATTGATCGCTGACTGCAAGGTGCAGCTCGTGGGCGATCATGCTACCCACTTCGCGAGCTCGCTCAACTCGAGGAGCGCACACGCCCTTGTATGAAATAAGAGCGGCGTCATTGAAGGCTGCTCCGGACACGCCAGGCGCGGCGCCAGTGACAGCTGCAGCTGAGGGGAACACCCTGTTGACGGCATCATTCAAGCTCATCCCGACCTTGGTGACGTAGCTGGCCTCAAGGCTAGAAATTGCGATGCCACCGTTTGCAGAGTCTCGTGGCGTAGCTGCATGGCTTCCTGTATGGGGAGTGCCTGCATTGGGTGCTTGTACAGACGCCGGCGTGGAGTTTGGCGCATTCAGAGCTGGCGAGAGGGGGCCATGCGGAGTCGACTTGCCTGACAAGAGCGAGGACAGCTTTGGTCGCAGAGAGCTAGTGCCGTTGGTAGACGGCGAAGGCGACAATGCGGTTGAGAGAGACGGCGTTACTGCACCACTGGCAGACGACGAGCGTCTGCTCCCTTCACCCGACTTTGATCGGGCTTTGATGAGGCCTCCGCTGCTGCTCGGAACGCGCTTCTGGCCCTGCTCGGATGGCACAGGCGAAGGAGCGGGCGAATTGCTGCGGGAGCTGGTAGACTTGCTGAGCGAAGGCAGCGCGAGGCTGGTCTTGAGGACGACCATGTCGGGCGAGGACTGGCTGCTAGAGGGCCGGAAGAGCCGGGTGGGTGCTCGAGGCGATGTTGCGTTTGATACTGGCTGGACGGGAAGAGCGTTGGGGTCGTTTTCCAACGGCGCTTGGGAGGGAGAGTTGCTCATGTACTTGATCTACAAGAGTCTTTGCTCCCTGTGATGAAGCTTTGTGATGCTGTTGCTTTGCAAGCTGGAAGGCTATTTGCGTCGTTTGGCAAGATCACGGCTGGCAGTGCGGATCTATCGAAGACTTGCAGAGGGGGGGGGGGACCTCTGAGCGTATTCAGGGAAGTGGGCAGCGAGAGCGCTGCACGAAGGAGAGGTTGGGGGCGGCCTTGTTGATGGTCAAGGCAACTGACTTGACGTCTGTCTGGTTTGTCGCACGTCGAGCCAGTTAGCCGTCCTTGTCCGATGCGCAGCAGTTGCCCGATACGATGGCAATCAGAGCTCCGAGGCAGGAAGCGTGTCGTCGGCTGCTGTGGTCGTCGAGTGTCCCGCTCATCAGCTGGCCGGAACCCTTTGAGACGAACACAACGACAGCGCATGACTCACGATGCAGTGCCTCTCATCGATTGGCGGGCCAGGCGTGCTTGCTTGTAAGCTGGTATGGGCATAAATGAAGTCTGTCTGGGTGACGGCGAGGTCGGTTGGGTGGGGGCAGAGCAGAGCCGTCTCAAAGGCACGCGCATCTCTTCAAAGAGCCGATTTTTCGACGAGGCGAGTGGTGGCTGTGATACAGTCCAACTCGATGACTCGGCTAACACAGACAACAGCGAGCTAGCATGACCCGACCACACGCAGTCTTATCAGTCCGCGCCGTCTGTGCGCTGGTCTGGACAATTTCGAGCAGACCCGGTCTCGAAGGTCACGGGACTACTGCATATCGCAGCGCTGAACATCACGTCTCCAATTGAAAGCCTCAGCAGCCGTTCGCAGCGATGCGTAGTGATCATGCGAGTCAATACTAACTGATCGCAGTACTACTGACAAATAGCCAGAAGTTGCGACTCCACAGGAGGGCACCAACGCACTGTCACCACCTTTCGGTGGACGACCTAAACTGGACCGCAATCGCATATGTCGCCTGTTCTTTAGATATGGTAAGTTGCATGCAGCTCATGTGCTGTTGGACAGTGTTGCACCTGCTTGGCGCTTAGCTTCATGCCTCTGGTCAGGTCGTGAAGTGCATGTCGGCCCTGCTAAACCTGGCTTCAGCATGCGCAGCCACAATGGAAGTTGGCCGGCCAGACGCACTATGCGACTGCCAATCTGCGTTCCACGCTCCGAGGGTAGGTGTTTTGATCTGCTCTTAGGTCAATACGCCGTAGACCAGCTAGGCTGGCTTTGACAACGCGACACGATGGATGTCTACGCTCCGGCGAAACTTGCCAGAGAACGTGAAGCTCAACAGTCGACTCCAACTTCGACTGCGCCTCGCCCCGTCCAACTTGTTGCACCGAAGCCCCGATCCCCTCAAGCAACAAGCACTAGTTCTACCCAGCCTAGACTCCCGATGTACGGCGTTGTGGGAGCAACGAGTGCGAATGTAGCATCTACAGCCGCCGGTAGCGCCAGCAGCGTTGGCTCTCGTGCAGGTGAGTTGTAACTTGAATGCCGTCAAAAGCACAGTAGCAGTTGCGGTCTTGAACGGCGCACCACGCGCACAGCCAGCTGTGAAACAGAGACGAAGAGTGAGAGCAGACGAAGAACACTGAGCAGTGCTGCAGCTACTCGAGTAGCTGGGTGTCAGTGTCCAAGCGTCCGTCCGATCACCCGTCGTCCAACAAGCAGCCTGGGTGTCAGACGTGCGACCGCTGCCAGTGCGTAGCTACTACGCATTGCTCCGATCTGCCAATTTCTTCAGACCTTGCCAATGCAGCTCCTTGTGCAGACCGCTCTAGAAGTTCCCTGCTTTTCGGACCATCGCTCAGTCCGAATCTTTCGACACAGGTGAACGTTGGACTGGCGATCTATCGCGGACTCCGCAGAGCTGTAAGATCAAGCCGATGACAGGCTTCTTGTGGCTTTTTTCGGACTGTACAGGCGTCATCTGGATCCTCTACAGCTTTGATGTCGGTCTCTGGCAAAGCGCTATCCTCGAAACAGGAGGAACCGCGCATACTTCACCGGCTTCTCCCATAACACCTCCAGGCACATCCCGTAGCAGCAATCACATGTAAAGGGAAGTCCGAGAGAACATGTCAAGTACGACGCTATCAATGAAGACGTAGCGCCTCCCCTCTCAATCTGATCACACTGCCCGCAAGTCCGCCACCACCGTCCACTTCTCGCTCGAGATCCAAGAGCTACGTCTGAATTTCCTCTGACGATCTCTCTTACCGACCTGATGAAGCGGAACGTGCTTGTATGGCGTTGTGTGAGCTTCAATCACGTCAGATGGCGGCTCAGCGCATGTGCATCATGGACTAGCAGCTGTCTCATACCTCGATGCGGATTTCACGGCATTGACTTGAACCTGCACGCACGTGCGGCCAGCTGATGGATCTTCGCAGAAGCCCGACGGCCGCACCCTGCTCGAAAGAGCTCTCTTGTCTCAATCTCCTCACCCTTTCAACAGTTTTCGCTCCAGCAGCTCACGAGTTCCGAAGCCAACATGCTTCTACCATCAAGATCCTTGGTCTCCTCCGCCCTGCTGTCAGCATCGTCGTTTGCAAATGGCCGAAATGACTATTGCACCGCCGGATGGAATGGCACGCTGGACTACCCTCCTAGCTCTTCGCTGAACAGCACGACTCTTCGCAAGATCCCAGCCAGCGACGCGAATCAGGGTGTGGCTGTTGGAAATGGCTTCCTATATTCTATCGATAATTATTCCATCACAAAGCGGTAAGGTGCACACCTACGAAGTTCTCGAAGGAAGTCAGAAGCTAACATTTTACTTCTAGTGAATTGAAGACAGGGAAACCCCTGCTGCAGTGGTATGGAGGCGAAGATGGAGCAATCATCCATCTGGATGGCGGCTTCGTGCATAATGGCCTGGTAGTCTGTCCGCATTCGAACTACCCCGAGTCACCCATCACTAGCTCTGTTGAGGTAATTGGAGAGCCTTGCGAGACAAGCCTCTCTCTTTGACAATATTTCGCTACAGATATGGAACGCTACCACGCTTCAACACGTCAAATCGCATTCCTTCGGCATCTACCGAGGCAGCCTAACTTGGCTAGACTACTACAATGACTCATGGTGGGGCACATTCGCCAATTATGACAGGTATGTTCGGCTTTTGCACTTCAAAGGGTAGCACTCGTTGACCCGTTGCTTGGTAAACTTCATTCGAAACACTTTTCAGAGTACAAAAGGGTCAGACCCAGGCGTACGGCCTGACGATGAATACACAGCTGGTCAAGTTCGATGACGTATTTAATGTAGTGCAAGCCTGGATCTATCCGGAAGAGCTGTACCAGAGCTTCAGCCCGATGCAAGTTCCTCCGTCTTGGGTGCTTGCCCATACTGAAGTTGCGTTGTCACCTTGCAGGAGTAACTCTGGTGCATCATTTGGACCTGATGGATTCCTGTACATCACCGGTCACGATGCAGCGGAAGTTTACGTTGTCCAGGTTCCCGCCGCGGGCTCAGTCGCGGTCTGGGTCAGTACAGTCGCCGCCCCAGACATTGCAGGACAAGGCATTGCGTGGGACCGATCCCACGACAATGGTAAGCCGTTACTGTACGGGATTGCTAGGGACAGCTTGGAGATCGTAGAGATGGACGTGCCGCTGCCGCAATGCGGTCCGCAGAAACCAAGCGTGGGTGGCGTGTACAAGCCTGGAGATTTCCAGATGAAGGACGAAGGTGATTTCCAGTAGGCCGAGCTCGACGTGAGTCTTCGTAGCGAGTGGATGTAGCTATCAATGTGCGATAGTTGCAAAGCAGCGTGTGGCCTCACCGCCAGTGGCAAAGGCTTGATCAGCCTGTCGTCCTGCTGAATGTTCAGAATTGAACAGAGTCACACCAATTCTAACAAAGCTGCAGGGTCGGCACTTCAAACTTCAAAGATCTCAGATCGCCTCAATATGGAGCCTGCCGACTTTGGCTTCACCTGCGTGACGTGCCAGTTGCAGTTCAAGAGCGCATCGCTGCAGCGAGAGCACTTCACAAAGAGCGATCTTCACCGCTACAATGCAAAGCGCAAGGTGGCAGACCTGCCTCCAGTCACCGCCGAGGTGTTCAACGAGAAGATTGCAGAACGTCGCCAGCAGATTGCAGACGCTTCTGGCTCGACATCCCAGAAGCGCGCCTGCAAAGCCTGCGCAAAGACGTTCAGCTCCGAGAATGCTTACCAAGACCACCTGAACAGCAAGCGACATAGAGAAAAGGTGCTAGATGGAGTGAAGACACTCAAGGTGGAAACTCTCATGGGGGACAAGGTCGTCGCTGCTTCGCATGGCACTACAGCGGATGTCGCATCTGCATCATCAAATTCGCCACAGCATGACTCTGTGGTCGACGAGGACGGCACAATGACCACACCGTCCGCATCCACGTCGAAAGCCGCTGTCACAGAGCTCACAGAGACTTCGTGCCTCTTCTGCCCTCGCTCTTTTGCAAGCCTCGATATCAATCTCAAGCACATGGCAAACAATCATGCTTTCTACATTCCGGATCTACAATACTGCACAGACATCCCCGGGCTCCTCAAGCAGCTTGGTCAAGACATCGCCCTCGGCAATATCTGCATCTTCTGTGGGCATGGCTTCGGAGGCTCAGTGACCGGTGCAGAGAGCAATGCCGAGCTGGTCAAACGCGCTCAGCGTGGACTGGCGGCAGTGCGAAAGCACATGGTCGACAAGGGTCATTGTCGTATACCATGGGATACAGACGATCAGCGACTGGAACTATCAGACTTTTACGACTTTACAAGCTCTTACGACCAATTTGAGGGTGCCGGAGTCAACGCCGAGATGGAAGTGGACGCCCAAGACGCTGCTGAGTGGGAGGATGAGGAAGGGTCAGATATCGACGAGAACGACGAGGTGTACCACGATTACTCTGCGATACGCAAGAAAGTTCGCAAGGGCGAGGAGGATCTTTTGCGGTCGCGAATCTTCGCAGGCGAGTCAGATTATGAGCTAGTCTTGCCATCAGGCACGCGTATCGGACACAGAGCATTGAAGGATGTCTACAAGGCCAATGTGATGCGTAAGTGCAAGCTCTTCTGGGTGTGTAGACAAGCATTGCATTGATTCTGATCGGCTTTCTGCACAGCATACATCGATCTGGCAGAGCCGAGGGACAAGGTCGCCCGGCTGACGGCCTCTATGAACGCCCGTGCTGCTCGCAAAGAGGAGAATTCATCAGCGCTTGTGCCTAGAGGCGACGGGTCCAACATGCCAATGGTCAAAGCACGCAACGCAGGCGAGGCACGCAATGCAAAGAAGGACACAAAGCTGCACACTCAGCAGCGCAGGTGGCAGGACCATGCGCTCAAGGTTGGCAAAGTACACAACAACCAGAAGCATGTGAGTGGTGCTTATCCGCCAGCGTCATAATCTGTTTACTCATGCTCGAAAGTGACTGACTGTCCTTTTCTAATACAGTTCCGAGACCCGCTTCTTCAGTAGAACCATCACGTTGTTGGGGAATGGCCAAGCCCTCCGTCCTGTACCATCAGCTTGGACGACAAACGACAATTGTTCCAGTCTGTTCTGATCATTGCTTGATACGACAACATTGTCCTTGCGATACATGCTGATTGCTAAAGACTCTAACCATGCGAACTAACACACTGCTACATCAATGCGAAAGCTGCAAACCAAGCTCGTCCCAGACTGTGTCGAAGTCAACAATGGTTTGAAGTTTATGCAGGGGCTTGCCAGCGTGCGAAATATCTGTCAAGTCATCCTTCACCTCCAGATCAAGCTGTGTTGTAACGGCTGACAGCAAAGGCAGCTCGTCTGTGTTGACAAGAGACGTGCCTGCCCGCTTGTCGGCCTCTGCCAGGGCAGTCTGAACTGCCGAGACTCCATCTCGCTCATCATCCACAATAGTGATGACGCACTCGACGGCATATCGCTTCACGCCATCGGCGACTCTTTGTGCCGCTGCCTTCTTGTGGCCCAGAATCCGCGCCGCATTGGCCGATAAAGAAGATGCCCAGGATTCTCGGTCAAAGGAGTCTTTGGCAAAGTAGTTGGCGCATTCTCGACTGTCCAGCGGCGCGGAAGTTGGCGAATAGGCCATCATCTTCCGTCTTTGTTTCCTAAATACACGGTGGTAGTGGTGGTGGGCGGGCTGCTCGCACGTGCAGTGATCATTCTCAGGTAGCGAAGCATTGAGCTCGACGGCTGTCTGCCCTTCCTCCAAGCTGGCTGTTCCGAATAAGGATGCAAGCGCATCGAGGTACTGATCTTGAGGCGAAGATGCGATGCGCAAAGAACCTGAATGCATACGACATTGACGAGAATTGGTCCCGTGGCGCTCTGCGGCGCGTTCGAGCTGTTTGCGCTTATGTCGCTCTTGCTTCCATTGCTTTCTTAACTGCCGGCGTTCGACCTGGCGGGCTCGGTCCCTTTCCTCCTGCTCGCTGGGAATATGCAAGGGAGTTCTCCCACTATCGATGTGTGCGAGGATCTCGGTGTCCAGCGAACCAGCACGGGAAGATGGGGGCGAGGGCGAGTGCGACAGCGAGGGAGGCCCATCATCGGATATCGAGGCAATCTTGCAAGTTCTCTCATCCTCGAGCTGTGGAAGAGACGAGCTGGAGGGTTGCGGCTCAAGAAGGTCGTCGATACCTTCGAAGACCATGAAAGCAGAGTCATCTTCTGCATCACCGTACGATGAAGCTGTGTAGCTGTCGTCATTTTGACGTGTTTCAGGTGGATGCGCTGCGCGTTGCGGGCCGGGCTTTCCCTTGACCTGCCTGGTGTGCATCACTGGAATGGGCATGTTCGCATAAAGGTTCATGGACGGCGAGTCTTCTGCAAGCAGCTCCTTGATGCCATCATTTGATATCTCGACCTCTTTGGCGATAGTGACGGTCGCGCCCAAGCTATCTGCCATCAAGCGCATTGTTCCAAGCGAAGCATCCATCTCTGTGCGGTCAATACCAAGCAGCAGGCCGTTGTCGCATACTCCAAGCTCGTAGATGGATTCCTGCGTGAAGAATTCGCAGATGAGGATATCCAGATGCCAAATATGGGAACGAGTCAATCAGCCAAAGCTGGTGGCGCAAGTGCATTGTGAGCAAGCAGCGCACTCCACCGCCCTCCAATAGCCGCCATTTGAGCTGGGATGTCAAGCGAGCCAGTCTTTCGACAGTTGGACGTGCAGGGAGTCTGAGCTTATATTCGATGTGGCCTGACAGATCTTCCTCTGGCACCAGAGAGGGAGGGCTGCCGGCGGTGTAGGCCAGGCAGCTATCGAGAGTTGGGCCCTGTCCAGTCGGCGTGAGTGTGCGGCTCTGCCATGGCTGGCAGGCGAGTGATGCGGAAGATCGTCAATCACTTGAGCTTTCTACTTTGCTCGTGGCTCTTACCGATGGGCGCCGGGGCGACTCGCTTATCGAGTCACCGAACAGAAGAGGCATGGAGCTTGAGCTTGAGGCGGGGTTCTTGGATTCTACAAGCGGCGGTGTACTGAAGTAGTATTCTTTCGTATCCGCAATATCATCTTTGTGTTGATTGTTGCGCTTTAAACGGGTTGTCGAGAGCCACAGAGGGCGATCGCGTAGATGCAGGCAAGTGTAGAAGGTGATCATCAGCTTGAAGCCGCGACTGTCACAAGGTCTGCACCACGCCAATTGACTCTGCACAAGATCTGTCGAATACTGCGACACACGCCAACAGCCAGGATGGCGCAAGCTCTAGCCGACTCGTTGGGCGCAGCAACCGCCTTCTGGCAGGACGAGGCGTACCGGACCAAAGTACAGAGCATACTCGCCCACCGCGAGGCTCAGAGGCGTACAATTGCATTCAGTGACCCGCACAAACTGGACAACATACCTCTGAACGTCATACCGCCAGCTGCGCGCGAAGCATTTACCGCCAGGGACGCCATGGAGCCTCTGAACAGCCTACGCAACAGGTGAGCAGTCTGACTTCCTGTCTCTTCTTCTGTCACCGCCAGCTCACGTGTTCCGACTCGAAATAGATAC
Source organism: Cystobasidiaceae sp. HBUAS51001 (assembly GCA_003351005.1). NCBI lineage: Eukaryota > Fungi > Basidiomycota > Cystobasidiomycetes > Cystobasidiales > Cystobasidiaceae > Cystobasidiaceae sp. HBUAS51001. The sequence continues at coordinate 111,899 of QOZY01000093.1, read as the reverse complement.
ACTGACATCGTCCCGTACGATGCAACGCGTGTCTCGCTCACGTCGCGCACCGAAGACCACGCCTACGTCAATGCATCCTGGATTACGGAGGCCTCCGCTTCTACATCACGTGCAAAACCGCGCCGTTGGATAGCTTCTCAAGCGCCGACTCGACACACGATACACGACTTTTTGTCTCTATGCCTATCCGCCGGCTCGGAATATGAAGACAGCACATCTTCTGCAACTGTCATCTTGATGCTCACGGGGTGCAAGGAAGGTGGCCGAGAGAAGTCCGCTCGCTACTGGCCAACACGTGTGGGGGAGTCCGTGACATTCCGTCAAGAGATACCTGAAATCGTGTCAGATAGACGTGCGACAGATGTTAGGCCAGACGTGACATGGCAACAAGGGCCGGAGAAAACCATGACTGTCAAATTCCAGTCATCTACGCCATCATCCAGCGAGGATGAGAAACGACACAAAGGCTGGCGGACGAATACTCTGCAAATAAGCGACGACGCTAGATTGGACGTGACGGTGTATCAAGTCGAGTACCTGGGCTGGCAAGACCACGGCGTGCCTGATTCGACCGAAGAGGTGCTCAGATTGCTTGCGCACGTGCAAAAGCTGCTGGAACAGACAGGAACAGGCAAAGAGCCTGCTTCTCTGGTAACACATTGTTCGGCTGGAGTTGGGCGTACGGGATCATTCATTGCCATTGCATGGCTCGCCAGCCTCATTCAGCAGATAGCAGCAGGCGACCAGACCGGTCTCGAGGCTCTGCGAAACCGAGCGCGCTCTTCGCCTCTTGGGCCACTTCCTGCTGCGCCATCTCGTACAAGTCATGGATATCGGCGTGGGTCTTTTATGGGCTTGCTTCCATCTTTCCTCGCCAAGGACGACGACAAGTCTTCAACAAAAGCCAAGGACGCTTCCTCGGATGATTTCGATCTCGTCATGGCGACAATAGACAGCTTACGAGATCAGCGCACCACAATGGTTCAAACATCCGAGCAGGTGGCATTTGTGTATGACGCCGTCAAGTTAATGTGTAAAGCCTTGTCATGACATCTTTTCCCAGAGGGAATCCCTCAGGTCGCAAACGTGCTCTTCAGTCGGCAATCAGCCTTGTCGAATTCAAATGGATGAAGAAATTGCTTGGATTACACTTGAATTGGCACAGCTGGCCCTACAAGAATTACATCAAGGCTGCAGTTGTGTCAGACGATGTTTTTGTTATGACAACACTGCCGTCCAGTCTCTATTATCTCGACCACCGTAACTGAGCAAGTGCAAGAGAGTGTGTTGAATACGTTAAGTCTGCTGCGATTTTACAGGTCATCTTTGATGTAGAGGTGAGGAGTTCCTCTGGTCTTGGAAGGAGAGTCTTGACTTGGTATGAGCTGCTCGCTGGAAGGAGGGTCGACAGACAGCTGCCGCATCAATGGCGACGTTTGGCTCTGCAGACTTTGCGGATATTGGTCTAGACCAGTAGAGGTGTGCTCCTGCGAAGGCTGCTCGAGGCGAGGCGAGCCGCTTACCTCAGCCGCGTCGGGGCCAGCTGAAGGTCTGCGCTTTGTTGGAGTCTGGTCTGACGTAGCACCAGTACCAGCACGGAAGCGGCTGCCCCTTGGTGTCTCCGCCTCGGGCTGCTCTTGCAGCGTGGAGATGGTATTGGAATGCGGTCGCTTCTTTCTCAAGGTGTTGCTGGGGCTACGCATGCTTGGCATAGTCAGATTGACTGGACCCAGCTTGATGCTATGTGACCGTTTGCGAGGGCCTTGCAGATCTTGACCGTGAAGCGAGCTAGGTCGACTGCCAGTTGAGCGGCGCGGATATGGGTCCTCGTCAAATGCAAAGCCTCTACTCGAGACCGGCACGAGTCGACCATCCCGATCTGTCATGCGACGACCTTGCTGTGCAAGAGTCTGCATGGGCAAATCTTCATCGGGAGCAGTATACTGATCTGCCCCGTACTTTTTGCGTTCCCTCGATGCCGGGAACATAGGGTCATGAATGAAGTCGTGATCCGGATCCTTCTTTGCGATGTAAGCCAAGATGTCAATGTCGGTTCCTCGATAGAGTTCGTTCCAGTATCGCATGAACCACTTGGGGAGAAGAGAGACGATGAAACAGAACAACATCCCGAACCAGAAGTATGCTGATCCCCACAAGAAGTAGTTGAGGCCATACACTACTGTCCAGATCCAGCCTGGGGAGATGGCGGCGTAGACGGCAGTGTAGCAGAGAATGAGGACAGGTCCGAAGATTACGCAACCAAAGACAAACCAATTCCAAGACCTGGTGTTGAGGCCATTGTAGAAGTTTGCATTGATGACCGCGATGATAGCCATGACGGTTGAGAACTCGTAGATGTAGACTTCGTAGCCGTCCGGCCTAGCAGTTGTGGTATCGTAGGTGTATAGCAGGAAGAAGTAGCAGATGGCCGACGCATAGATACCATCGATCATGTAGATGGTAAATCGCTTGAGGCCGAACCAATGGTTCTGGATACCATAGCGGTAGACCTCTGGCACTTGCATGATGACATGCTGGTCCGTCGTGCGATCGAAAATACCGATAGCAAGGACTGGCAACAGTGTCCAAAAGACGTTCCAAAAGAGCAGATATGTGTATTCGTAAACGGTCGTCGTCGAGAAGGCGCAATAGAATTGGAAGAAGAAAAGGATACCAATACCGATGATTTCCTTGTAGAAGAAATTGCAAATCATGCTGGAAGGTGTAGGAGGCAACAGTCAGCTTGGCTTTTCAAGCGTGCGTGCTACACATGAATGTGGACTTACGCAGAGTTCCGCATATATGACCAATGTCCGTGTACGAAAAGCAGCCGGCAGAGGAAGCGGAACTGGGCGATAGCATAGTCGGACGAATTGACGGCCTGCAAGCCTTCTTCTCCAGCCACGCCGACACCGACATCGGCTGCTTGGATCATTGAAACATCGTTGGCACCATCTCCGATTGCCAGACACATGGCTCCCAAGCCTTCTTTGACCAGCTTGACCACCAGTGCCTTCTGAAGTGGCGAGACACGGCAGCAGATAACGGCCTTGCATTTGGTCGCAAGCATGAGGAGCAGCTCTTTGCTGTAGTCTTCCCCAAGTGCGTGTGTGAGTGATGCGCCATCGATGACAAGTCCGAAGCCACCGGGCTTTGAGCCATTGTCTTCGTCAATATATTCAGACAGGCCTGACGCAGTCGAATTCCTCCGCTCAGGCATGGATTGATGGCTTCTGCGCCTGCTAGTGCTCCTGCGCAATCCCAAGCTTGGCCGACTCTTGCTCCGCTCTAGACCGGGTGGCTGATACATGGCATTTTCGACCGCCTCTTCAGCAGCGAAGAAGTTGACGAGTGCGTTGCGGAGCTGGCTGTACGCCGACTTGTGCGATCCATATTCGCCTCCACGAATGACGATAAGGTTCATGTCTCGTGCGAGCAAGTTAGAGCTCATTCCGATAGCGATGGCGGTTTCTAGCTTGTCACCTGTAGCTACCCAGACCTGGAAAGCGTACCCAGGTCAGGAAGACTCTCGACGAATATATCGTAGAACTTACCTTGATGCCCGCACGCTTGAGATCGGCAATGGCTTCAGGAACACCATCTTGCAGCTTGTCCTCAATCGCGGTAGCTCCCAAGAGGTGCAGATCGCCCTCGATTTCAGCGGAAGCTTTTTCAATCTCCTCATCGCGGTTCTTGATAACAACGGTAGCAGCATGATAGCGTTGAGACCAAGCTTCAAACTCTTCTTCTGTAATATACTTGTACGCCAGTGTAAGAGTTCGAAGACCTGCAACACCAGCGCATCAGTCACGTATCATTGGCACGCAAAGAAACGGAACCACCTACCTTCGCTTGCGAAGTCCTGGAGGTGTGAGTCGGTGATCTTCTTGTACTCCTCATTGCCAGGCACAAGACGTTCAAAGATGACATTGTCGGCGCCTTTGCTAAAGAACAGTATACGATTGTCTTTCGAGCCTTCATCGACACGTTTCAGGAGTACGCTCATTCTCTTTCTCGCGCTCGTAAATTCTAGTGTCTGTAGAAGCTCCCATCGCTGGATGCTATCTTCGCCTGGGACCTGAATCATGAGGATCTCCCTATCGCGACCGCGGAAGATGAAACCAGAGTCGGCAGCAGCTTGCACGAGGGCAGCCTCGTCCGGTGATTGAGCCTTGTATTCAATGTGTCCTTCGCCATCTTCAGCGGCCAAGACGGTATGGCACAGCGCCAAGTTGCTGAAGAACATTGCAATCCGCTCTGCCTTCTCTCCGCCCGCTGCGAGATCGTTTTCAATGGCTGCATCGTGGAAAGGTGCAACTACGTCTGGCGACATCTTGACTTGCTTCTTCTCGGTATCGTCAACAACGATAGGCTTGCCGACGCGTGTCTCATCGCCCGAAGAAGATGCATTCGACCGGCTAGCGAGCTCTTGGTTCTCAAGATCATCCTGGCGCTTAGCTTGCTCGGCCGAAGCACCTGCACCAGGAGCCTGCTTGTTGTCAGATGGCACGATGGTGTTCTCTGGGATCAAACCATCGCCCTTGTAAACCTTGCCCCCGATCGTACAGTGTCGGAACTGCATCGAGTTTTGCGTGAGTGTGCCAGTCTTGTCCGAAAAAATGTATTCAATCTGTCCCAGATCATCCGACAGGTTCCAGCTTCGAGCCGTGGTTCGTCGGTTTGATGGGTTGTACTTGATCTCATCATCGCCCCAGATGTACAGAGCCTGAACGGTCCGCACAAACTCGATGGAGATATAGAGCGAGATTGGCACGATATTTTGGAATGTGATCATTGCGTTTGCAAAAGAGATCAGACCGTTGATATTTGGATTGTCGTCGCTCAGCGTGGCACCAAATTCCCAGTAGGCGCCCTGGCTGAAATAACGCTTCTCAAGGAAATGATCGCCTAGCGCGCACATAATGCACATCAGGGCAAGGAGGAAGAGATTGAGGAAGCTGCAACCATTATATGGTACGTCAATTCCACCGGCTCTACGAATGGCCTGCCGCGATTACCACTCACACCATAGGGTTCATGAGGCGCTCCACACGACTTCGCTTTGAAGGCGTGCCACCAGAGTTCATGACGATTTTCGTGTCAATGCCAGTAAAGACGACGACACCGATGACCCATTCTGTATTCCTGAGGACGCATCCACGCAAGAGCGTCGTTCCCAGATTGACAGGCGCAGTCAATGGTTTTCCATCTTTGCCCTTTCGTCCATCATGGAGCTCGATTGCCGCATTGTACTTGAACATGTTGACGTCTGGCGCTTCGCTCTTGATGACGAATTGCGCTTCAGATGCCGCTTTCGCGTTGCGGAGGTGAGTGAGCTCGGGCACGGCTTGACGAGCTTTCAAGTTGGTTTCGCCGTCCAAATTTTTTGTCTCGACATAGCAGACATTTTCGTCCTCTGATGTCGCACAGACAATTATATCCGCAGGAACAGAGTCATTATCTCTGATGCGCAAGAAGTCGCCAACTCTGACGTCTTCCCATCGCGTCCGCTTCCAGTGCGCTTGATCAGGCGAGGTGGAAAAAGTCGTAGCACCGCCATTGTAGCCATTTCCATTTCCAGGTGCTGCGACTCCCGCTGGCGCGGTATCGAGGACAGCTCCATCTGCGCTATTGTGTCCTTCTGCATCACTGTCTCGGCCAGTCGAGAGGGTGCGACTGCGATTACGCGAGTCTGCACCAGGCGCGGTATCCATGTCGTTGTCTACAAAGAAGGTTTCCACACGCTGCACACCTTTAGGTAGCATTCCGTTGGCTTTCTTCTCGTCCTTTTCCTTGCTACCCGCAGTGGTGCTTCTCTTCCTGCTCCGTAGCGTAAGGGCACGCTTTCTGCGACCCCAAAATGGCCGTTTCTCGCCATTATTTCCAGCCAACGAGGCGCGCTCTGCTGGATCAAAGTCATCTGGCCGGTCGTCTGTATCAATTCCTCCACCCGTAGCATGCGCAATTCGGGCCGCTTCGCTCTCCCGAGCTGCTTTTTTGGCAGCACGGCGTTTGGTGTCGAGAAAAGGGAAGAGATCTCCTAGCCATCGCATTGAAATACCCCTGGATTTGGGTATCGTCAAGTTCGGGTTGTGATAATTTGGTCCAGCAAGGACGTGGCATCCAAGATTATTGATGAAGCGATCCGATTGATGCCGCTTGATATCTTCATACCCGTCCTTGAGAGCAGTGATTGCCAGAACAGCAAGCAGGGGGAGTGCTGCGAGTGCAGGCGAGACCTGCGTGAACACAGGAAAGAATTGCAAGATCGTGACGACCAAGAAGAAGATGTTTGCAATCCTCCGAAACTGCTCGAGCAGATTCTTGGGGATAAAGGTGAGGACATTGTATTTGGAAGTGAGGACCTGCAAGGAATGAGCAAAGAAGAATGTAAGCGATTGGACTTTTTCCCATCAAGTTGAATGCTGGTCGTGGGTGAGCAAAACTCACCTGATTGCTAGGATACTGCCATGCCCTGCCAGCCTTTTTGCCCACTTTCCGCTCAATCTGATCCTCCGGCATACCATCTTTGAGCTGTTTCTTTCCTTTACTTGTAGGCTCCCATATGGTAGGCGGGAGAGGGACATCGATGTAGACGTCCCTAGGGACGGGCGGGGGCCGTTTTGGCTCAAAGAGGGCGAGCGCGTCGAAAGAGTTGACTGCAAGCATGCGAGCGGGCGATAGCGAGACATGGAGGAGCATGGTGATAAGAAGCACCTCAGTCATTGGTCTGATGACGCGACACTCGATATGAACCGAGCGCTGCCGCTGCGGCTATGAAGTCAAGCGTTACCCACCTTTCTTCCAGAACCGGGTCCAGCCATTACCCTGCCCTCGCCTCTTGACAGCTCTAGGTGTAACGTGCTTATCCTGTGGCCGTTCAACATTGGCAGGCGTAGTGCCTGTAGGGAACAGAGTCATTCTTGCTGACTGACTTGAGTTGACTGACTGCCTTTTGGCTGGGCGTTGGATTCAACGCCCGCTTGAACTTCAGGTCGCCAGTAGCGTGCACGCCAGAGGAGCGTCTTGCGCCCCTCTCTCTGTGTGATGCAGAAGCAGACCAGCTAGCCAGGTGCTCTGCTATGTCGACGCCAAGTCGTGGGGCTCTGCACGTCGGGTCGGCCAAGTGATGAGCCCGTCCAGCAACGACCGCAGCGGTTGCTGTACAGGGCCTAGCGCAGCGTTTCGACGCACGCCTACGCAGACGCGCGTATGTGCGTCGTGCAGTAGTTCCTGCAGTGCACCACTCTTCATGCAATGCAAGCTGCAGTCGCCTCCTGTTCCGTCGACTCGAGATCGAGGCAGGAGGATGGATCGATACGCTTTAAAACTGCCTGATTGAGGCAGCAGAGTCGGCACGCGCACGCGCACACGCACAGACAGATGTTGACGTCTGCTAGCTGTGCTGTTGACTGCGCCTCGTCTTGAGGCAGCCGCGGGCTCAGTCAGCCCTCTGCCCCGTTCTTGCTCGTTGCGTGCTGCTCTTCCAAGCCGTGGGCATGCCTCAGCGCAGAGACGGACACGCACAGTCAGCGGCACTTCGGCCACGCGGTAGAAAGTTCGGAGATAAGCAACTCGAGACTCGGAAGCGCACATAGAAAACGCATAATTCTGAAGAGAGAGAGAGAAAGCACAAGGGGCTAGAATTACTATGTTCATAGGGCTAAAGAGGGCTTTCACACAGCTGCTGATTGACAATTGTACTGTACTGCTTTATTTGTGGCGGCGAATTTCCAAAAACTTGACATCCTTCCGCACTGTACTCTCACTCTTTTCACGCACACCACCTGCTCTTCCACTCACATGGACACATTTTGTCCTAGGTCAAGTACCACGAAGCTGCTCTTGCCCCGCCGAGTGCCTTGACCAACGAAAGGCGAGCCGCTTCCACTGCTTCGTCGGCTCGCACTCGGAGGTCTCTCCTCCCCACTCGCGCGTCGACTATTTGAAGGTTTTGTCGTAGTCGTCGATGATCCAACTACCACGCTCGTGCGCCTTGAACCGCCCGCCACGCCTTTGCTACCTCTTCGAGCTAGAGAGTTGCGCCTGAATTCCACACTTCGGCCTTCTGATCTATCACAAGCAGCTTTGAGTCTCGCGATTACGTTTCGCGCTTCGGGCGTCCCGAGGAGCCCTCGTGGTTTGTTATCGCTGTCGTCGTCATCGTCGTCTTCTTCGGTCTTCTTGTACTTCTTGGGTGCCTTTTGGGCGACATTTGGCAAGCCGTGCAGAAGAGCAACGGTGACTTGGGTCTTCAGCAATCGATGGAGATCAATTGAAGCTGCGGGCTTATATTCAGGCTGCATCGTTGCTTTGCCTTTGCTACCGCTAGACTTGCGGCCAAAGATTCGGCCGAAGATGGAAGACGAGCTATTAGAAGTAGCGGAGAGACCTGCCCATACAGGAACGAGGGCCAGATCAACAGGCGCCAGACGGTCGCTTATTTCTTCAAAGAAAGCTTCGACGGATGTATCGGGTTGCGAGGAGCGCGGCTTTGGACGCTGGCTGCTGCCACTGCGCATTTCACCAAGATCATGCAGAAAAGTCAGTCAAGTGTATCTTTGCCAGTGTTTATTGCCAGACATTGCTCACCCCGCATAAAAGACGCGCGTGGTATTTGGGCTGACCACCTCATCATTATTTTCGCTGTCGAATTTATCTTCTTCTCCAGTCTTGCGCTCAACGTCGGCTGCTTCTCCAGCTTCAACGAGCCAGTTTGCAGAAGCAGCGCTTTGACCCAGACGGCGATTTTTGGTGTCTTTCTTGGAAGACGCTGCTTCTATTCGTCGATACATACGTCAGTATTGAGTGCAAATACAGCAGGAAAAGCGAACTCACCCTTGTTTGTTGCAGTTGCTGAATGAGTAGGAAGTGCAGTCACGCGGAGTGACCTGCTGGGGCTGAACTGAATCGTTTCTTCTTGCCAATCGCTGAATTCAGAGATGAGATAGCTAGGGACTCCGATACTCTCGAGGTGTGTGATCCAGCCTGAAGTCCACAAGGAACTCGAAGTCAGTCAACAACCCTCAAAAAGGAAGACTGATTGCAGCACGAGAAGGTAAATTCACCTTTTGGCACGAAGAACTTGGATGCATCTCGCTTCACGAGGGTAAGCACGCTCGCTACATCGAGGTTTGAGAAGTGAGATTCCGAGATGAAGACATAGTGGACGTCGGGTAGACCTTCAAGGCGCTTTGAAAGTGCAGTAGACTGGGCGTGCGATGTGCTCAAAGCAGTGGCGGTTGCTTTAGAAGAGGAAGCTGACGAGGTGCTGCTTTGCAAGGAGGACATGAGGGGCGCGTGGCGGTGGGAGGAGAGTCCGGAATCAACGCGAGCGAGCAGTGGAGGGAGTATGCGTGATGCGGACGATGACAGACACAGAGGGATAAAGTAAAGAGCACAGTGTCAGCTTCTGCGTTTGCGTTAGAGGCGAGCTCGGTGATAGTTCCAAACAGCGCGCATAAGGCCGGTAGCTCCGTATGACGCGTAGGCAGCCAGTCAAGAGTAGTCAACTCACCTCGAGCAGGCGAGGATGTTCCAGAGAGATGAGGGGGACTGAGGGATGAGGCGGTACGAGTGTTGTTCGAGTACAGGGTTGAAGAGTACATTGATGCTGTTGCTGTTGCTACTGCTCTTGTTCGTGGGTGACGGCGGCGAGCTGACGGCGCTTGCACGTGCCTGAGCTGTAGTTCTATCTCGCAGCTCTACGAGGGCGGTCTATTCACAAAGGGTGAGCATTCGACACGCTGAGTGAGGCAGAATGCAGTAAAAGCACGCACAGTCTCGCCTAGCCATGTCACTCGCAGAGCTGCTTGCTCCTTCATCGCCTGTGTCTGCGCGTGTCGAGGCATCGTTGCGTGTGGCCGAGTTTTGCGCGTGCAAGTAGTTGGACAGGAGCGTAGGCGTAAAGAAAGAGAGAGAGCTGAATGGAGTAGAGTGGAGTGAAAGAAAGAGAAAGAGTAGAGAGAAGCAACACACGCCTTCTTCTTATGCCCCGCCGACATGTACCGAGCTGAGCCTCTGTCTAACGCCGCTCTCGTCAGGCTGTCCCCTCCCAAAATAAGCACAGTCAGCAGGACTCGCTCGGCGTTGTAAGCGGACCCAACGCCACCAGCAGGGAGCAAAGCAACGACGAGTCAGCAAGCACACCGTGATGGCATCAAGACGTGCATGTGCAGATGAAGCCCGTGGCTTGTACTACTGCGCCGTAGATGGTCCTGCATGTGTGGGCGCTTCTGTGTGCTATTTCATGTACTCGATCACGTCCCGCAGGCGCCCTCAAAGAGCTTTTTGCTTTTGAAAGCACAGCAGTACCCACATTGATTGAGCAAGCAGCAGTATAATTCTGCTGCGTGAAGAAGGGTAATCAATCCCATTGACAGCAAAGTGCGGAGGCTCCGCTGCGCCGCAAGGGTAATGTTACCTATTATGTACCCAAATGCAAATAATAAAGCCGCGACTGCGGAGCTCCAGGGACCATACTGTACTTCGCAGCTACATTACAGCCTGACACAGCTCGCAGCTAGATTTGCATTGGTATAGAGATTGCGATGCATCGTAGTGGCTCCCCTCTCCCTTTCTAGACAGTGATATGCTGCCCAACGTCCAGGACAACAAACCTGCTCTTCTCAGATCCAACAGCGCTCAAGACGCGACGTCTCCTACTTCCGAATCTATCATCCTCACAATCATCCCTCTTCTCTGCCTTCACACTCTTATTAGGAGTCGTCGCAGGAGAACGCAAGAATTGCATTTTGCGCCCTGGTATGTTGTCGCAAGCAGATTTCAAGAGCCTCAAAGCCCATCGAGATTCGTCGCTCTTTGCGCCAACGAATGTGCTGTGATGGATTGCCAGACTTGTTTTGGCGCGTATGTCGAGTGAAAGCTCGACCGCGTCGGAAGGAGAGCAGTGGTATCGCCGAACAAGGGCTTCGGGCTTGAGCTTTTGATGAATGAAAACAGCTTTCCTTAGCTTTTTGCATGCATGATAGGTTAGCAATTGCTAGTATGTATATTTTCTTACTCGTACTTTGAAGGCAGACAGCCAGGATAGACAAGCGCCTCGCCAGATTGGAATCAAAGCAAGGTCAAACGGACCATATCGCTCGCCAATCTCTTTAAAAGCCGGACAAGCCAAGCCATCGCTTTCTGCACGATAGCCAGTATCGCTGGTCATGATTTAGACATACAATATATTCAGCTTGTGCTGGTGGTCCTGCGGACTGTAGATGCATTGGCGGAAACTCACCCGCCGAAGAAGAGGCTCTTGGTTATGGGTGTGGCAGGTCCCAAGATGGCTTTCTCTTCATCCATGTTGATCAACGACGTGTTATCGTATATTTCTTCCTGCAGGACCCAGCCGCACCACAGACTTTTGTTCCAGTCAACGAGATTCCGAGCTATCGTAAATCAGGGATTGGAATCAATGCTCAAATCAGCTCCACGGTAACGAGCTAGATGGAACATCAGTGACCCGACTCACAGCTATTATGTTGTGCCGGCACACATGCAACGCGAAACAATCTCGTACCCGATATAGGCATGATTTCTTCTTCCCACCATTCTTTTTCGATGATCTGATCAGCATTCACACCCGCTGATTGCAAGGGCCGCCGGCAGCCTATGTATTGATCCGAGCCAGCTACTTAGAGACGTGCTGATACTGATAGAAGCTATAGATATACCTGTTGGGACGAAGAAACGCGCATTGGCGCATTTGCCAGATTTGACGAGTCTCGAGATAGTAGGGACGTCTAAGTGGTCGTAACTGCGCCGAGTTTCAACATCTTGGTCAGCTTCTCAAGAATGGTAAATCATGCCTATGCGTGAGATTTGACTGACTGATTGTGGGATATGCAAACTATGTCAAGTTCCGGCAGATCTTTAACCTCGCAAGGAGGTGAAAGGTGCCGTTTCGGGCTGGCACACAATGGACATTAGAAGTGGGCTCCGGACGTACGATGTCTACAGGGAGATTCTCACCCAGCCCATGAAAATGGAGAAGCACGCTTGCTGAATATGGGATCGAAAAGCACTCGGACGACCTTGTTTTCGGCGGTTTTCCTTCCGTCTATCTCAAGATCAGCGAATTCGGCTAGGACAGACTGCAAGCGAGTATGCCAATCAATAATTGTGATATACACCTGAGCACACCGGACTCGCGTTGAGGACCACTCACGGCATGGCCTAGCCACGTGGCTCGAATTGTCCCATCCAATGGCTCGCTCGCCGATGTTGCCTTTTCATTCTCGGCGTCTTCGACGCTGGGCAGCCACGTTGGCCTGACTACACTCACGCCTTTTGAAAGACACGGTAGCACGAAGGAATCAAGGACAAGAGTCAGTCTCCGTCACGTCGAGAGCCCGGCTCGCTTGCGAATGGTGTCAGCTCACCTCGAGGCCCGTCATGACAAGAGTGGCGTTCGAAAGGGTTGCGCGAGACCTCGCTACGCCAGTCTAGTTTTGCGGAAGCCCACGGGTTGACGTACCTCGAGAACTGCCTACGAGCGCCTGACACCTCCTGTCGACTGGGATCGACGGCCGTCAAGGCCGCCAACAGGGTCTCGTGGGTCTCGTTGTGTCCGGGACTGGCGAGCACACTGGAGACATCGACGCTGTCGGGGTTCGAAAGGAGCGTGGAGTACGAGGACCGGCCTCAACGGTGAGTGAAGACAGCCATTACGATCTAATGAGTGACAGTATGATGAAGCAGAGCAGAGCGCAGACGCATGCGCGTAGACGGTCGACTAGGCCCTGACGAGCGGTGCACTGGGGCTTCACAGCCATAGAGGAGGCCAGACGACTCGTGTCGGGAGTCATCAAGACCAGCAGCTATGAGAAGACCAAGGCTGGTCTGTAGGTATATGTTACCAATGCCTGGCCAGACCTGCTTGAAGTGAATGGCTTGGGTTGGCTGACCCGCACATCAGATCGAGGTGATGATTCAGGACATCGCTTCCTTGTATGATGGCGGCGCCTCATCTTGACCATCATCACCGGCAGCTACCGGTCCATTCGTTTCGTTCTCGTCCAAGCTTTCAAGCCACTTGTAGTATTCTTTCTCGTTCAGCTGACCAGACGGTCTTTTGACGTCTTGAGCATCCTTGCCATCCTGCTTGATTTGCTTCAAATCCTCTGATTTCGATGATGAGGGCCCATCTGTAGGAAGAGGCGTGATAGGCAAGGGATTTGGACCGCGGAAACTGCGGTTGGCACGTATGAACCACGGGAACTGAGGGTCCTCTATAAGGGCTTTACAGCAACAATCTGCGTGTAGTTGCTGCTCGCATCACGATGTCAGCACGAACACTGCTGGCGTCTTCCGAAGGCTAGATGTACCCACAATCGTCCTCTCAAGAGCTCTCGCGACTATGCGCGGTGGGACTTCCGGAAAGCCAGTATCCTCGGCATGTGCCATGCATATGCGATCCCGCTCTTCGTTCGATATGATCTGGTCGGTAAGACCTCTGCAAGATGGATTGAATTCAAGATACATGATCATAGCCTGCGTCATTGAGAATGCAGAGACAACATCAAAGTTAGCATAATCAGATGGTGTCTGTCCATGTATGCCGATCAAGCGAAGTACCTCTATCTCAGCCTCGGTGTTCGCCAGCTTCTCGAGCGTACACGCAGCTTTCGTGTCCGCGGGCATTGACCTTCTTTCCATTTCCTTTTGCCAGAAATCCGCTATACGTCTTGCAGGCATATCTGCAGCTGTGAATGCCGGCGACGAGTCGAGCAGGCGGGCAAATGCGGCAACGTGCTCGTCGCTGGACTCATCGAGGACAGGGCTGGAGATCTGCATACCTCGCGCAGGGTTGCGTGGTGGCTCGTCATCATCCATGTCCTGGGACACCGCACGTCCTTTGCCTTTCCTGCTGAACAAGGGCATGGCGGAGTCGAGGGGATCTTGTTGATGGAGCGGAACAAAGGCACGTGCACAAAAGTGAGGACACAGGCACATGCGGCAAGATCAGTTAACACAGAAGATGGAAATGATGAAGTCGGTCGTATGCATATATATTACATTAAGCATCGCCTGCCATTTGACTCTATTATCGTAGACAAGGCAGATTGAAAAACGATTGCGAAGGGTGCGTGAAGGTGAAGAGAGGATTGATTCAAGCAAGCACCTCCAGGGCGAGAGAGAGAGAGAAGGGTCGAAAAAGAAGAGGGACAGGACAGGTGCGCTCAAGATATCCACTCTACAGAGACTCAGATCATGCTCGTCCGTCTGCTATCTCCACCGCCATATTCCGAAGCCGGCATCGGTGTGCTCGCTGCAGCGCTGAGTAGCAAATCCGCATCTTTGGGCGCGACGAGGCTCGAAGTGCGTTTCAAGCTCTTCACGCTGGGAGAGTTGGACATGCCTCCTCCATTCGCACTGACAGTAGACAGGCGGTTCCGTTGGCTGCTTGCAGCGACAGAGAGGCGGTTGTTGTCGATGTTGTTGTTGCTGTTGTTGTTGGGAAGAGTGGGAGGAACACCGCTGAACCGCGGCGAGGCGCCAGAAGTGATAGTCTGCGGTGTGCTCGGGAACTCATCTAGCATCTGCGAATTCTCCTCGTTGAGCGTAGAAAGGCGATTTGCTTGCCCTCCTCCGATTGTGCTGGTACTCGTTGCAGTCGTGGCTGTAGAGTCGCGCGGTGCCGAGGTATTACTGTCAACGACATGCATGACCGGCTCTGCTGCATTATCCAGTCGCGAAGCATAGTCTGCAATATTGTAGCTCGAGCCGAATTGCGGCACAGACTGTCTGTTGGCATTGACATTGCCAGCCTCGTCTCCTTCTCCGACTTGGATGTTAGGCGCAAATCGTTGATTGACAGGCGATGTAGCATCTTCCAGGAACCCGCCATAAGGGTCTTCTTCAGGCAGTGGGATGTTGCGAGCAGAGTTCGGCGAGGCGACAGCAGCGAGTGATGCTGCATTGCCGGGGATGAGCGAAGCAGGTCGACCAGCAGTAGCAGAGGTAGCAGAGTTTCCGCCAGATCCGATAGAGAAGCGCGAGTCTTGGGCGATATCGAGCGGTGGCAGGGTGGGAGCGCGTTGCAGGTCTACCTTTTGATTGCCATTGAGGGGCTGGTCGGCATCGACGCTGAGTGGTCTTCCAGCAACGGCAGCGGCAGCAGCCTGCTGTGCCGCCTGCTCATGTTCCTGTGTGTATTCCTCTACGCAATCACGTGGGAACACACCACGAGCAGGGGGCTGTCCATCGCGTTCAGAAGACGAAAGGTTGCAACCAAGGCACCAACCATCATCGTAAGAAACTACAATCTGGATCTTGTCACCAGGATAAAAGGCGAGTTCGTCGGCCATCGAAGGCTCAAATACGCGTGTGACAATGTAGACTTTGCCTTCGTGAGCTGGGTCTTCAAATGGTCCAGCGGCGTTGGGGTCATTGTTGGCGACGATGCCGGCGCCAGCTCCAAGAGCGGCAGCAGCAGCAGCGGCCGCAGCAGCAGAACCAGCGCCAGGGCCTCCAAATTGACCATTCATGGCGGGGCTACCACCGTACATGCTGTTCGAAGAGGGTGCGACGTTGCCATAGCCAGTTTGAGGAGTCGGTGGGTACGAGTCGATTCCATTACCGTTGACGTTGGGGCCATTTGAATGAGGGCCGAGCAACGAGTGGTGCGATTGGAAATGGCCGAGACTTTGCTGAGAGTAGGGCGAAGTGAGACCACGGCCTGCAAAATTTTCAACTTCAGGCGAGCGCTGGCCATTGCTCATTGCGCCATAAGCAGCTGCGATGCCGGCACCAGCGGCGCCAGCTCCAGCAGCAGCTCCATAAGGCGCCATGTTGCCGTACATCTTTTCATTGTCGATTCCGCTTCCATTGTCCATTGTTCCGTAGCCCTTTTCGCCATTATACTGATTCGCGGCACCATATCCGCCTTCGTTGCCATGAGCTGCAGATTGCAGATCGTCATACGAGTCGAGGTGTTGATTATATCCTCCGTTACCGGCAGAGCCAGTTTTGTCGCCTGGAGCTCCGCCATAGGGGAACATTGCAGCCTCCGACTCGAGCTTTGCATTCTTCTTCTTTTTCCAAAATCGGAATCCGAAGAATGCTGCAATCGCAAGTACTGCAAGGAGTGCAATGACAACTCCTGCAATGACGCCAGTGTTGCTTCCAGAGGAAGATTTAGCAGACGCGTCATTGGAAGAGCTCGTGTCGGTTATTCCAGAGGTGGCAGACGTTGCGGGGCTGATGGGGGATTGCGTGCTGGACGCAGGGCTAGACGTCGAAGAGACGGGTGTGGTGAGCCGGCGAGATGTGCTCGAAGAGGTGCTTGTAGAGCTTGAGGTCGACGAAGTGCTCGAAGTGTCCGGGTCATTGGGAGTAATGGGCGTCAAAGGCGCGCGCGTGGCGACCGAGGAGGAAGAGCTGGTGCTCGTGCGAGCGCGACGCGTCGAAGAGGATGTCGTTTCGTCGTCGTCGGCGGCGGCATCGACAGTGGGAATGGCAGAGCCACGTCCGAGCGCGAGAGATGCGCTGCTTGTCGCGTCTTCATCGTCATCAGAAGCGAGAGGTCGGCCTGCGAGAACGAGAGAGACAGAGATGGCGCGTAGAGCAAATACAAGTACAGAGAGAGTACACCGAACAGCGAAAATAGGATGATTGAGGTGGAGAGAGAAGTTGGTCAGCCATTGTACACCCGGCACGCGCGTAGAAAGAGCTCGAGCTCGGTGAGAAGAGGTGGGAGACAAGGGGCATGGAGGGTGTATGCGTGCAGCGAGAGTGCTGTCTGAAGCCTGCTCTGCTTCCTACTCGTGCCACGCTGCTGCGATATAGGCGCCGTGGACGCGTGAACAGGCCTTGTCGTGGGTTCCGCTTGCCATGGCTTGCTGCTGAGAGATCGCTTCGCACGAGCACGCTCTTTGTGTGGGCAAGAGGCGGGCGTCGGCGTCCGTCTACAGCTGTACATCGAGCAGCGCCGTGGCAGACAGCCGCATATGTGTCTGCACCTCTGCTTTGCTGTGCTTGACCAGCCTGTCTTGCCGCGCTGCAAGAGCGCCAAGTGATGGCTCCCTCTTTGCGCGATAAACACCGGCTGAACCAGACATTGGGCGTCGAGGAGCCTCACGGCACGACGCGAGCGAGAGAGCGAGTGTACGCGATAAAAGAGAGAGAGTGTGTGTGTGTGGCTATGTGAGATGCAGACTTACGACCTGGGCCTGCGTTTGATGTGCGAGTCGAAGGGAATTCGTCAAGCAAGCGCGAGCGAGCAAGAGATCACAAAGTCAGCACGGGCGCGTCTGACGGCGGGCGGGCGAGAAGGGACCTGCGAAGACAACTCACCATCCTGTCGCTTTACAAACTTGTGCGATGTAGTAGGAGTACCACGCTGTACGTGCTTGTTCTTGATCTGGCGCCTGGCCAGTCCAGCATTGTGCGGGTGCCCGTCCTTGCTGAGCATGATGGAATGTGAGAGAGTGAGGGAGAGGGTCGTGCGAAGAGGTCTTGAACCAGCAAGACGGCGGCAAGCGACTAGTGTGTGTGTATACGAAAGTGTGCTGAATGAATGTACGGATTGATGCTTGCTGCGTGGAGGGGTGTGTTGGGAGGGAGAGGGCGGTCGAGCAGAGGCAGAGGCGCGCTTGTGTCCCCCTCCGGTGTCCTCGAGTGCTTGATGCGCGCCTGTTACGCGATGAGGCGGCGAAAAAGAGTGAGGTGCGCGAGTGTACAGCAATACTCTAGACAGCGAGCAAGCTGTGTTTCTCTTGTGTGCGTGTCGATGCAACGCTGACCTGCTGCTGTGCTTGCTCCTCCAACTCCCGCTCTCGAGGCCGGCTTGCTCTTGTTGTTTACGCGGCGATGCACAAAGACTAGCGAGGCATGCAGCAAGAAGAAGCTTCAAATTGGGGGAACACTCTCGGTGTCTTGGCCAGCCCTCAATCAGCCAACAGAGACCTCTTTACACGTTCAAGCGATATGCACGACTCTGACTGTATTTCGGCCCTGCTCACCGAATCTCATTTCAGCAGTGCTCCGGCGCGTCGAAACGGTGGCAATCTCAAGCCAAGAGACGCGTCGACTGAGAGTCCTGCAAGCCAGCAGCCATCTTCTTCCTCTGCAGGGACAACTGACACTGTCTACATCTATTCCGTCTGATCTCGCCAAATGGAGGAACAAGATGTCTCTAGCTCGTCTGGCCATCTTTCGTCAGGGTCTGAATGCTGGACATTTCCCCCATCCCTAATGACATCGAGACCCGACTCTTTGACGGCTTTCACAGGCCGGACAAGCTATAACATAGGATCTTCCACAGTCGTGGCCGCTCCTTCGAGGGTAGCCGGCATCGCTGCCAGCGAGCTAAGCCTTACGACCTCTACATCGAAGCTGATCTTGGTGCGGGCATCAGGCTTCAAGTTGCTAACAGTGCTGAACGCGTCGTCCTCTTTATCTCTTCCATGGATTGGTCGGTCCGCGAGTTTCTTATCGCCATCGTCGCGCACAAAAGTGAGCTTCAGCTCTGTGATGGAGCAGTTGGGAACGAGGTAATCTCGTGTCTGGACAAGCTCTCTAGCTCCAGCTGGCCATCTGCAGCTGGTGCATCCATCGAGACCGCGCACACCCGTCGCGCCATCGCAGGTTGCGCAGTATCCGGAGCCGTCGCTTGCGAGAAGGAGCTGTATGAGTGCGTGTATCCAGCCGCCGTGCGTGACGACGAGAATCGTTGTTGACTCGCGTGGTCCATCAGGGCTGTCCGCTCCATTCGAAACCGACCTGGTCATGCCATTCGCCTTCTTCTCGGCATCACAAGCGCTCTTGAAGTCGACTTTCGCCTCTTGGGCCCCCTGACCGCCATGTTTGGTGCACAAATCGGCAATGAAAGCACGTATCCGCGCATAGAGCGCCTCTTTGGGTTCAAGAGTCGACAACTCTTCGGGACTGAGCGTGTCCGGATCGCTCCATGTGTGACCCTGCATGATGCCCATGTTCTGTACCCCAAGACCCAAAGCGAGATGAAATCCGTTAACGAGTTGCACCAGAATACGAAACCGCTTCGTCAGAAGGTCGGTTGGACATGAAAGCTCACCCGCTCTCGCAATTGCACGTCGGCGTGCAATCTCACCTCCGCATGATGCTCTTTCAAAACCAGCTCTGCCGTCCGGTATGCCCGTGACAGATCGCTGGCATAGCACTTCGACGCGTCGACATCCTTCAATCGCACGGCACATTCGAGCGCTTGTTGCCTTCCGAGGTCATTCAGGGGCGTATCGATTGTCCCCTTGAAAGATTGTCAGGTCGAAAAATGAGTCAGGTCGTTGATGTCATCAATAAAGCAGCTTTCCCGCAACAGCAGGTCATCCCTTCTGGCACCCAGTGGATATGCCAACGTCGCCGAAGGGAAGCAAGCTCACCTGCACGATTCGGCGCTTGTTGTCTTCTGTCTCGCCATGTCGAACAAAAAGCAGCGTGAGCGCGCGCAGTGGGGGCATGACCATCTTCGATCCCGGCTTGACGGATAGGCTGAGCTGGGATACAGATCGCTGAATGAGCGTTTGCAGCGCCTTGTTGAACGATGAAAAGAAGGCACAAATGAGAGCAGAGCAGACCAGCCAGACTCAAGTCGTCCAATAGTTGAGGTTTGCCGGATCTAAGCCGGGGACACAGAGTCTGAGCTTTGGGCCATCGTCCTCAAGCTTGCTTGGATGGAGTCAGCCATGCTTTCGTGTGTCTGCCTGCTCTGTCAGTTCGGAAACACATTTTCGGCAAGTAGACATTTTCTTTAAGAGGGTACCATATTTGTTTCAATGCTGTCGAAAGCCGCACAAAGTAGTCTTCGCCTGTGATAAGGTGGTGTCAATGATCAGAGCTCGCCCTCAGGAAGTTGGACGGTGGTTGCTGCGCCGTGTTGAATCATCGGCAGTGGAGGTAGCGAACCAAGACATACGACTTCTGCCTTGATGCTGAATGCGGCAGCTTTATCTTCACGCTTTGCAGGCGTGCTCTTTTCTTCATCCACGGAGTCCTCGGGGATCGATAGATCTTAAAAGAAATCAGGATCAAAATCGGAGTCGGAATCATCCTCAGAGTCAACTTCGATGGACTCGAAGGTGAGCTTGACTTCGGTAACCGAGCAGTTTGGAACGGTGTAGTATGGTGTCTGAGCGCGTTCTTTAGCATCGGCAGGCCAGATGCAGGCTTCACAAAACTTCAAACCTTCAACTTCTTTCGTACCGTCATCTTGCTTGGCCGAGCCATCAGTTGGAATGTTAACAGAAGCAATGGCTTGATCGTCCTTGACCTCGCTCTGTCCCGCCAGTAACAGCTGAGTCACAGCACGGATCACGCCGTTGTGCGTGACGACAAGAACAGTGTCTGCGGTCTTGCAAATCGGGGACGGCGGGATGCCGCACCACCAGCCTTCAGGTAGCGTGCCTTTAACAGCGAAAGGCTCCTCGCCATGCTTCTGTACCAGGTCAGACCAAAAAGAGCGGATACGCTCGTCTAAGGCTTCCTTTGGCTCGAGCGTCGCGTATTCTTCGGCGCTGAGATCTTCGAAGTTGCGCCGCTTATTGCCTTGCAACACGCCCATGTACTGTTTTACGCACAACAGTGGTGGTATCAGCGATTCGGATCACATCTTGAGCACGGCCCGAGAGATCACGCACTCGCTCTTGCAGTCGCGCATCGCGCTTCACCGGGACATCTTTGTGATTGTGGCCAATTATGATCTCGGCAGTATTCGAGGCGCGTTCAAGATCGCTTGTGTAGCAATGCGAGATGGGCACGTCTTTAAGACTGACTGCAGCTTCTTGAACTTGCTGAAAGCCCAAAGCATTCAATGGTGTATCGATTGTCCCCTGTCGTAATGGCAGAGTGCAAAGATCAGCTCAAGTGCACGCGAGTTGGTCGATTTGCGTGGACTGACTTGGACTATGCCTCCTTTGTTGTGTTCCGTTTGGCCGTGTCTTACAAAGAGGATTCTAAGAATATGCTGTCGGGGAATCGTGGGGCTCATGGTCGATATGTTCTGGATTGTGCAAATCTGGAAGTCGATCTGACTATGTACGGAGAGAATGGATTGACTCTGAGTTGGTTCTGGGTTGGGAAGAGGATAAGAGAGAGAGGGAGAGAGAGAGCTATCAGCGGAAATGGCTCTATGTCTGTGGTCTCTGCAGTCAGTCAGTCAGTCATGCATGCGCGACCGGTGTCAAACAGTTGAACGGTCACCCTGTCTTGCTGCAGTACGCCCGCACATATTATTACTTTGTCAATAGAGCGCATTGCAGACTCATCCAACGTTACGTTGGTGAGTGCCTCAGACTGGTAAGCCTGATGCCTCCCGCGAGATGGAATAGCTGAAAGACTATAACGCCTTCTAGCGCCGCGTGCTCTTCACCAGGGAATAACGCCTTGTTCATTGATGAGCTTGCCAGTATCTGCGTCTCTCTCGCCTCGGACCACGCGCACTATAAAGTTGCCTGCTTCTGCGGGATCTTGTGCGCCCATTGCTCGCAGTGCATCGGGGTCACTTCCACCGAGGTTGGTTGCCAAGAAGCCGGGGCACACAAGGTGTACCTTGACGCCGTCAGGTCCCAGTATACGGGCCCACTCTAATGCAGCCATGTTCAGAGCCGTCTTGCTAGTTCGATAGGTGAAAAGCCCGAAATGCCAGGGCTTGGGCCATCCCGCTGCAATGGGAGCCTGATTAATCGGAAGGCTCTTTTCGGCATGTGCAGCGAGGGAAGCGACTGAGCTCGAGATGAAGATAATGCGTGGCTGAGGAGCTTTGAGCAGAAGATCGGCGACGGCGCTTGTGAGCGCCGAAGTGCCGGCGACGTTTGTGTCGAAATCCTTGCGGAATGCTTCTCGTAGATTCAAGCCGGCCTGCTCGGCAAAAGTTCCATGATTCACGCCTGCATTGGAGCAAGAACGTAAGACCGGCTGTGTGGACAGCAAGCACAACATGCAACACTCCATACCTGCATTGTTGACGAGCACGTCAATGGACCCGCCCTCGTTGCTGATCTTCGCATGGGCGGCAGCAATGCTTGCATCGTCATCGATATCGAGCTGAAGAGGAATGACGCTGTTTCCGCCCGTGGCAGCTTTCTCTAGCGACTCGGCGGCCTCGTTGGCGCGGTCCAGGGAGCGCGCTCCGAGATAGACGTTATACAACTGATCTTTGCTTGAGACTAATGCCTTTACAATTGCGAGTCCCAGACCTTTGTTGGCGCCGGTGACGAGAACGGTCAGAGGCTTGGCGGTGTTGGAGTTGAACATTGTGACTGCACGAGCGGGTTGTGGACGAGGCGACTCTGAGAGGCAGTGGTCGAGTGAGGCAAGATATGGGGATGTTAGAGAAGCGGAAGAAAGAGAGAAGGGCTGCCTGGAGGAAAAGATAATCGCATGAAGAAGTGGTGAGGCGATCTAATTCAGCTGATGCCCGGCCGTTTGCTCGCCCTTTGTATACGGTATGCTTGGGGCTGGGCAGCTGGATGCTTACTGCTCATATGGTAGCTGCTGAATCACCATGACTTACCATGCGCCTCGACGCTGCATCAGATGACGATGCTGCAGTTGCTGAGTAAGATCCGAGTCGGCATTGACCTACTTACTGTCGCCGTTTGCAATGCCATTGTGGGCCCAACGTGGGGTGGGCCCACGGCCCCACGTTGGGCCCACAGTCCCTCAACTATAGCAGATTTGCACGTCAGTACAATTTCTGAGTCGTGATGGCCAAGCAACCGTTCGATGGGCAACAGCTAGCTGGAACAGCTGTTGCCCGGCTGAATGGGTCTCTCCGGCGTACGGGTCATCCCTCCATAGCCCGTCCTGCATACTGCGGTAGTGTCGCCAGTCAGAGGCTAGGCCGGCTGAGTCGTAGCGAGATATAGTACAGTAGCACATTACGGTACCGCAGTAGTCAATCGCAGCGGAGTCAAGTGGGCTGCCTGGACGCGTCTTGGTCGCCCAGCAGCGGCGCGCCGCGGACGATCGCAGGCCGAGCGGGGTATAGCTGGGAATTGCCGAAGCCACCTGTCAAAGATGCTGCTGCCGGGCTCTTGATAAGGCGTCCTGCCTTGACTTCAGACCATTCTCCGTTTACTGCTCCAGCATCCCCAGACTCACAGATACTGATACTGCACACCATGAAGACCGGTCCCGATATGATGGCAGACGCCCAAAAGGCGCTCGAGGTGCTCAAGAAGGGCGGTATAGTCATCATTCCCGCCGGTGAGCCGCAGGGTATACGCGGAGTCCACACATGGCTGTCTGCTGATGCTGTCGCTTGCTCTTAAGATGTCGGATACGCCATTGTCACCTCTGACGAGAACCGTCTCGAGGACATCTTCCACAAGAAGGGCCGAGCAGCGCACAAGCGGTAAGTTCGTCACGTGTTCGCATAGTGACACAGTCACCTCATGTGCAGTGTCATCATGAGACGGGGGACACTGACCCTGTCTGCGTGTCTGGACAGTCATGCTATTCTCGGCAACTGGGACATCCACAATGATTTGCACATCATGGACCCGGATAAGCAAGAGATCCTAAGGACCCTTGTCGAGGTGTGTCTCAGTCCAGCAACTCTTGGCCAGCCAGAGAATATACCAATGCGCTGATGGACCGTCTGCGGAAAGGTCTATGGCATTCCAATGGGCACCATCGCAAAGTACAAGAAGGACCACCCGAACTTGTCGAAGCTGTCAGAATTCACCATGAAGGCCAGCACCGTCGGCGACACCATCGATGTGCTGGTCAACGCGGGCGCTTTCATCAGCCTGCTGACTGGACTGGCGTGGAAGGAGGGCTACCCTGTCATGGGCTCCTCTGCCAACTTAACCGGAACCGGCATGAAGTACCGAGTCGAGGACATCGAACAGCCGATCAAGGATATTGCCGACCTGATCATCGACTATGGTCTGGCCAAGTACCACATCTTTGGCCGCGCATCGACCATGATCGACTTTGAAAATATGAGCGTTGTCCGCTTTGGTGCTTGCTACCCTACCATCCAGTACATCGTGAAGAAATACTTTGGGTACGAGCTGCCTGAAGATCCCGGCGTCGGTGCACTACGAGATGGACACCTGCAATTCCCAGATCCCATTGATCGCAGCGGAGCGAAGAAGGCTGTGAATGGCATGTCGGAAGCCAAGAAGGAGCTCAAGCAGGCTGCACCATAGTAGTGGACGGAATGCCGAGATGAAGCCATAGATGAAAAGCAGGTTGCCATGGTAGAGCAGAAAACGACAATCTAAGATGATTTTGTGAAACGTCATGCCTTGTTGAACCAGTCAGTGGCATTGTCAATATGGTATTGCCGTTCCGCGGCAGCCTTGTCCCTCTCAGCTTGAGCTGAAGCTTCGTCCTCGCCTTCTTTCGAAATGTCATCGGCCTGCGTGCCTTGCTTCGGCTCCGCGTGGTCACGAAGCAAGTGCTCGATGTCGGCGAATCTATCGCAAGACCACCTGAGCTCAGCACATGCTTGTGGGAATACCAGTCCCTTTCCCTTGCTTCCACTCACCTCGTGATGACACCCGCCCACTGCTTGCCATAAGCCCCCGGCCGCAATTGTGCCTCCTTCATGACGACTTCCGACAGGGAACAGTTCCAGACTTTGAACTTGAGCGAGCTTGCGTGCCTGAACGCATCGTGGTCCCAGACAATGTCTTGCCGACGTTTAGGGAGCATGGTGAAAGCAACCTTGATAGGGCCGCCATGCGTCACGACCAGCACAGTCATGTCTTTCGGTTCGCTTGGCAACAGAGACGTCGAATCGGAAACGTAACCGTTGCTGCCCCCTTCTTGCACATCTTCACACTCTTCTTCACCCTTGTCGCTCGAGACGAGTGCTTGCGCTTTGCTCGGTTTCAACAAATGGCTCGCAGGAGGGAACAGTGCGTCCCAAAAATGGAGGAGACGACCACCAAAGCATTCCATAGGCTCGATGCTGTCCAAGACTCTTTTGTCGTGGGTTTTGTAGTAATGTTGACCTTCCATCAATCCGAGATACTGAGCGAGCGCTTCCCTATTAGCAAGGGATACCCTGCGGTCGCATGGGACCAGCCAAACGAGCTTGCCTTTTCCTTGATCCTCCTGTCGACTACAAGAGGAGTCTCGGTATGATGATCTTCCAGGATGATTTCGGCAGTTCTCTTTGCGCGCTGCAGGTCACTCGTGTAGCAAACGTCAATCTTGGTGTCTTTGAGCAGGTGCTGCGAAGATAATAGAAAGTTGTGTCAGAAGGGCGCGACATCATCGCCCTCGTTAATCCGATGCACCTTGACAGCCTCGGACTGCTTGATCCCATTCTCGTTCAGCGGCGTGTCCATGTGGCCCTGAACAATCTGTCTTGCATTGTCGGCAGTCTCGCCGTGGCGTACCCAGATCACCCTGACGGTGCGCTCATCTTGCAGGTTGTGCGAGTGCCGCATCTCCCAAGCAAAGGAGGTGCTGTGCGCTGCTCGTGCCAAGGGGCTGTTCCAAAAGGCAAGAAGCAAAAGAGCATGACTCGTCGAACAAAGCCCAGAAGGTGGCGTGCGGATGACAAGATCGGCGCATGCAACGCCCCGTGATGCGTAAGGCGCAGGAGCGCTCCAGGCGTCTACACTATCAACACAGATGCCGTCACTCCGCTTGCGACTGTCAAGCAGCAGTCGGAACACGTCGGCGCGTCCTTGTTGACGTCGATCACGTCCAGCTTTACGCGTCTGCCCGCAGAGGTGGTCAGCGGCCTTGACCAGCTATCGACTGGCGTGTGTACTCTCTTCGCACACGATGGACGACGCTGATCCTGCTCAAGCCTTCTTCCCCGGCCAGGAAGAGCCAGACCTGTATGGCGCCCTAGGCGTGTCCGAGGAGGCGACGCTCGACGAGATCAAGAAAGGCTATCGCAAGCTCGCGCTGCAGTACCACCCTGACAAGGTCGTCAAGACCTCCGATGAGAGTGCCGAGGATGCAGAATCGCGGACGCAGCGGTTCCACCAAATCTCATTCGCATACACCGTACTCTCCGACGAGAAGCGGAGGAAGCGCTTCGATGAAACAGGCCGGACAGATGAGTCCTTCTTCGAGGGCGAGGCAGACTGGAACGCGTACTTCAAGGAGCTTTGGCAGGGAGAGGTGAACGGTCAGACGCTGGATGACTTTGTTGCAAAGTACAAGGGTGAGACTCGGGTCTTTTCAGCCATGCTGCTGTCTGTGGCTGTCGCGCTGACCGCACGTGTCTTATTGCTTTGCGGTTGCAGGCTCTGAAGAAGAAAAGGATGACATCCTAGCTGCATACACTGAGCACAAGGGCTCTCTCGGCGCTTTGTTCGAGAATGTCATGGCTTCGAATGTCCTGGAAGACGAGGAGCGCTTCATTGATATCGTAGACGCTGCCATCAGAACACAGACCGTAGAGGCGTTCCCTCAGTGGAAGAAGGACGTCAAAGACACAAAGGGTCGCAATAGACGGAAGGCCGACGCGACCAAAGAAGCAACAGAAGCAGAGGAGCTGGCCAAAGAGCTAGGCGTGCACGACAAGCTATTTGGCAAAGGCAAAACAGCAGAAAACGGCGAAGCCAACGGAAAGACCAAGGGTAAAGGCAAAGCCAAAGCCGGAGGCGGGAAAGTAAACAACGAAGGCGTAGACGAAGATGCTCTCAAAGCCTTGATCCAAGCGCGGAATTCAAAGCAAAACAGCATGAATTCGCTCATTGACCGGTTGGAGGCCAAATATGGAGCTGCCGACGGAGACCCGCTGTCTGGTGGCAGTGGAAGCAAAAGGAAAGGCGGAAACAAGAAGAAGGGCGATAATAGAGAGGCGCAAGCTGCTTCTGCAGAGCCGACGGAAGAAGAGTTTGAAGCGCTTCAGAAAAAGCTGTTTGGTGGGGATAAGAAGGGCAAGAAGAGCAGTCAAGACGATGCGGATGAAGCGGCACCTGCAAAGAAGAAGTTGCGAAAGAGCAAGTAGGAAATAAACGCCATACTTCTGCTTTGTACTGCTCTTGTTTCCACTATGTAGGATAGTTCGCATGTTTCGCTTTCTGGAGATATGGTCAGTTACTACTTTTGGCCGCCTCGTCAGCATCAAAGCTTCGAGCTTGCAAAGTGATGCGAATTGGGCATACATTGCCCATTCATTGCTTCGCCCTTCTCTCTGCTCGGGTGACAGACGTCCTGGTTGACTATGTGAGCGTCGCTTATCCCGCTTGTCTCTAGTACTGCTAACTATTCCTGCCGTGCGGTCATTTTATGACTTGACTGTGCTCAGGCTTCAACGCGATGCCAAGCGGCCCGCCTGGTTCTTGCACTGATTAAAGAATCGTTCCGAGGCTATGTGAGGTGCAAAAGGGGAAAGATGTCAGCCATTGGCTGTCCAATGTCGAAGGGTGCCGCTTACAGGCCCCTTGTACTGTCTGAAAAGTGAGAGGTAGTGGCATTGTGCAGGATTCTGTGCTGTGCGAGTGTGGGAGCCCAGCTGAGCTGTGGACATCTTTCCGCTGACGTCTTGATGACATTGACGGAGGTACAAGACCAATTTAGGGCCCGCTACCGCGGAGGAACAAATATTTTCGCGGACTTGTTCCCGCATCACGCCTTGCCTTGAAAGGTCGGCCCTCGATAAAGGAACCAGCCAAACAGGGCCAAAAAGGCCATCGGTAACACGACGCTAGCTAGCACCGACGCCGTGGCTGTGATGAGGAACTTGGCTCGGTCTATGCCTGTCCACGGTCTGAAGCCTGGCAATTCCCAAGGATGCCATGGGCTTTTATTGGAAAGGATGGAAGGGGAAGATTCATTTGCTAGCACTGACCCAATTTGCTGCACGAAGAACATCGAATTAGTTTGTTTCCCGGTTATGAACGGTATATGTCCCAATTCGGCCTACCTTTAGTGACCTGATGTAGTACACCTCGACACCCTTTTCTGTCTCCTCTTCCCGCCCGACAGGCACTCCTTCGAGCTCAAGAACGAGTTTTGTGGTGCCGCTACCTTGCTCGAGCGAGACTTTGAGCAGACCATGATGACCTTCTGGCCAATTCGGTGCTCGCCACGTCTGACTGAAGAAGGTGGGTCCTTTGACATCGACCATCTTTCCAGTGATGTTGCCGCCTATCACATAAACAAAAATGACTAAGCTTCCTCTTTACACGACGAATTGCATGTTTGAGCTTACCGAAAAGTGAGACTTCTGCGCCAGCCTCTGGCTTGATGACGGCGCGGTTACGAGACCACGAGGGCACTTTCTGGTCATTTGTGAGCAGCTCAAAGAGGTCTGCAGCGGACTGTGGATAGCGATGTAGCTCAGCCTTTTTCCACTGCCAGGAATGGTGCGTGCAGAAACTCGCTACGCACAATCATGAAATCCTCCGAGATGACGATCTTGGCTGTAGAGATGCCTTTTCCAGACTTTGCAGCCGCATCACTTTTCTTGGCTGGGGCCGCCACGGCAGGGGTGGTCGTGCCGCTCGTCGAGGCCGGCGAGGCAGTAACGCCAGCAGCAGCGTCGCTTTCCACTTGAGCGAGGAGATCTTTACCATGTTCTTGAATCATAGCTTTCGGCATGAGCTGAAACTTTTTGCGCATTCCATCAGCGAGGTGCTTGCGCGCGTCTTCTTTAAGCGCTTGAGCACCAGCATTGCTGCTGTATGTCGCTGGATCCTCGAGCGTGTTCTCAAACACGTATTCGTCCTCGTCCATATCGTGCGAGACTTCGACGGCTGTTAGCACGCCGCGAACGGCAGTGCCATCCTCGAGCGTGCCCTCCCACGTCGTCGTGATCTTCAGGTCGTAGATTGTCACGAGCTAGCGAGCAAAGGGCATAGTTCAGCGCTGTATGCAGGTGCTAGGAGTCTCGCACTCGCATGAGGCACGACACCAAGCGTGAGTGGCGCACCTTGCTTTTGCGCATGCCTAGGTCGCAGTCGCCCTCAATCTCCTTGACCTGAATAACCTTGGTCTTGCTGGTCTGCACGCTTCCCAACTCGCGCTTGAACCACTCCTCTGCCCATGGCTTGGTGTTCTTGCTTCTCCAGTGCCAGTTCTTGAGGCCAGCTGATAGACCAGACATTGTGACAGCAGTAGTGTGTTGCTCTGCGCTCTAGCGAGGTCTAGGTGAGACGGGGCAGCTAGCTTGGGATTCGTAGGTGTAGGAACACGATGCGGCTACGAGGAGTCCGGGCAGACACGAGACGATGTGGATGCCCACCAACAGAAGGATTGATGACGGCGTTCAAAGGCACGAGGATTGCTCCGATCACGTCCTGGCTGGTTTTCCAGCACTTTCTATGGGGCTTCTCTTGCTTCGACCGAGGAGCAGCCGCAGCAGCAGTCGTAGAGTCGAATGCAGTCGTAGTGTCAGTCAAACAATGCATCGTGCATCATGACCCAGCTAGGGCATTCTGAGCGCAGTCGACAGCTACAAGTGGCAAGAAGCTGAATCTCTACAGTACTGACAAAGGCTTATTTAATTATTCTTGCACGACGTCAGTGAACAAGAGCAGTGGGCTGACTGAGAGCAATACTACCGCCACGACCGCTACGCTCGCTACTATGCTGCGTAGCTGAGCACCGCGTCCGAGAGGCTCATGGCCTTGTCTGGCATAGTTCCACGAAGTGCCAGCTTACCCCAGATGCGATGGCAACGGAATGGCATTCGACGGCTTCTAGCGATTCTCTCTTGAGCATTTCGAGGCACAATTTTCTGCAAGAGTCCTGCAAAAGCCGCCCGTTGTGCCCACGGCTTGCATTGTGCTTCTCGCCACTGTTTGAAACTCGTAGAAGCTCACCATCCAGACTGAGTCCAACAGCAGGAATCAGACCTCAAGACCAAGTTGTAGTAAAAATGATAGTCGACCATCTTTCAGGCTGCTCTGCTGCCTCAATTCCTTTGGAGAGTCCTTTGCTCGATCAGGGTACTAGCGCACCCTTGCACGGAAGCAAAAGCGAAGACCTGGGGAAACGAGGGACGGCGGTCTGAACGCACGTATATCATACGTACTGTCTGCAAGAAGGCCGTTGCAATATTTCGATAGTGCAAGTGGGCAGGAGTGTTGAAACAGGCTTGTTTGAGTAATATGGGGCAGGCCGACGAGCTTTTTGCTTCCAATTTACGCGTCGCAGCAAGCAGAGTAAGAGACCACCAGGCAGCCCGTGGCTAGCGATGTCCTCGTTTCGTTTGTGTATAATCGGCACCTGCTACCTTTTGCCAATGGGAAGTAGTATTGAGGGTAGAAATAGCAGCAGGGATCGAAGCGACGAGTGACAGCATGCCACGGGCCCGCCGCCGAGTGGCACGGGGCGTTGGAGAACACAGTTTGCGCTTCTTTGCCTCTTGACTTGTCCTATTGCTGCATGTGTGCACGTCGAGATGGTGTTCACAGGTGAGCCTTGCAGTCTTGTCTGGCTGCTTGTCATGCAGCTGAAAGTGTGTGGACCCTGCAGGCTGAGCGACTAATCAGACAGCCGTAGTCGTGCTCGCTCTGCGTTATCAGCATGGTCTTCGTCAAGTCCAGAGTCGTGTACGAGCACTTGCAAGCCTGCGTATGGCCTGGCTGTCCTCTCGACGTGCCTCCCCAAATTGGCAGCTGCTGGGTGGCCCTGCAAGGATGAGCCGAACCGACCACCAGGCCAGGTCGCGATGGGACGACCAACCCGAAGGCAGTGCAAGCATGCTGCTCGGTGCGAACAGCGTACGGCTACGCATGCATGCTCGGGGGATAGCTGCATGCACACGTACGCCCGTGCTGTGCTGGACCGCTGCTTGCTGGGCTGCTGGGGCAGACGCGCGTGATCTGAAATATGGACTGGTCCACCAGATGCGTCTGGACGCTCAAGGCACATCAAACGAGCATGCTCTGCTGACGTTGCTGTTCCACCGAGGCCTGTGGATAGTCTGGCTGACGATAGCTTGGACGCGCTGGCTCTCGCATGCTTGTCTGGTCATGCTTCGTCTGTCGACCCTGGTGCCCCGAGCCGTACTGCCAATCTCCTCGGCGAAAGCTGTCGGGCCAGTGTTGTGCTGATACTACTACCAGCCATTGAGAGGCCGAGCAGTCTCTTCCTCTAAAGAGGTTCAATCGCTTCTTCATCTTCCCTTCTTTTTCTCTTTCCTTCCAGTCCTTCTCCCATAGACTGGCCTCCGCCTTCGTCAGATCTTCAGGCTCCCTGGCTGGCCGGCGTATAACATCCGTCGTATAGTACGTCTTCACCTTGCTTTCGTTTCTCCATTCCATCTGGCTAATTACCCAACCAAATCCACCTGTGCTCTGCCTTTAAAGATTGAGTTCTTCTCCCGCATCACACCACTCGCGTGGCTGCCTCGTCTCGTACCTGGAACGTCAGTCTGGGCGTCCGGTCCGCACATGCGCGTAAAGGGCCTGCAGCAAATTCTGCGGGGAGCGCGATAATTACCCGCACGTGACTCGTCACAGCTCCAGAACGATTTCGTAGCAAGGCGACTTTCCGGCCACACGAAGGCGCTCGCATCACCGGCAGTCGGTGAGATTCGAATGACGTCGTAGAACAGCAAGATCTTGAGCTGAAGAAATCTCGTCTGCAGTGCTGTGACACGACTGTAGAAGCGCGGAGATCCGTTGCCACGTGCAGCAACCGAGCGCTTGGCCCAGCGAACAGCGGCGGCGGTGCCGTATTGAAAGTATTTGGAGGGAAGGCAACAGTCGGTGCGTTGCATAGAGGCTCTCTGCTCTGCAAGAGAATCGACATCTGATGCGCTTGCGCTACCTTCCCAGCTATCATATTGCGCACGCTAATTCGCCTTAGCCCTTGCTGGTGCTTGAGAATCAGACGACTCGACGCCACCTGCCTAATCCGGCGATTTCGACCCAAAGTCGGCCTCACTCGATCGCTTCAAGACGTGCAACTGCGACTACCCAGCTCGTTCTGCACCTCGTCTGTAACGGTGCGTCGCAGCCCAATCGCAGAGCAGTTGTCTGCGACTGAATTTCGTGACTTCCGGGTCGCGCCCTGCAGCGTACCCTGCGCTTTCTAGGGCGTTGCACCGTATGAAGAACGCATAAGGAAATCACCAGCAGAGATTCCCTTCACAAAAGTCGCAGGAACGCATTTCACGCACTTTTCGTAATTGTCCTGCTAAGGGCATTCGGGTCTTCACCCAAAGTCAACGAGCTGCGACCAAGGGCACCGAAGTCAGATCGAAAGAGGCAGCGCCCTGCAGGCTCCAAGCTTCTTTCAGCACAGGCATTGCCTTGTAGAAAACTTCCTTAGATTATTAGAGATCTTATCCGACTGCTTGGTGCATCGGGGTTCCCCTTGAAAGGTGCCAAATCTGGTCCTGCTCAACCCACTCTACGCCTGAAGGAAGTCGCAAGCAGCACAAACAGTCGGAGAAACGAGCATATCTGCGCCCTTGAAAGCCTAATTCGGTATCAAAATTCTCGCCTGTCGAAAAGTGTCATTCACCTCCGGCAGTCGCTTGCCAGTCAAACCCTCTTCTCCCTCTCGCTGGGTCCGGTTTGCTTCCTCGTCGATTACCCCTCCACCCGCGACAACGTGAAGCTGTCAACATACTTGTTAAACGACCACCTCGATACGCGTCTCAAGCTTTGCACCTGCGCGCACACTCGGTCACCTGGTAGGCGCCTTCCCGGCCTCGAGGTCCCGCAGTAGCCGTACCACGAGGACAGAGCTTCCGCAAGGAGAAGAGGTCACAGCAGCCGCGCCAGAGGTGCCTGGCACGCGAAGCCGGCGCCTGCACACTGCAAGGAGCAAAACGGTCGGTTCAGGTCGCCCAAGCTGCCTCTCCTTCCTTCACTTTCGCCGTCTGCGTATTACTTGTTCGACAGGCTACACCGGTTCATAGTGAGTATTACGCTTCACGATCACGTCAACCTTATATGCATCGTTCTCGACATTGATGTTGGTACACATTACCTCCTCTCTACATTCATTGCATCAAAGACAGCCACTATCAGCTCGTTCAGCTCGCCACGAGCCCCCACGTTCTCTCTGTCGCATCGCAGGCTCCCCACATTCAACTCGCCTTGTGGCATTGACGCCTGCTAGTCCTTTCGACTCCTCATCTGCATCCGTTAAACTTACCTCGGCATCCCTCCCAACAGCCTGCTATAAGCAATGCAGGACATTCAGGCGAGTGAGCCTTCAGATGAAGGTGCAACACTGCGCCTGTATCAGGCTCTCAATGGCGCAGCACAGTCTGGCCCCAGTGCAGACCCCATGTACTCTGGGTTGCCTAACTATCGGTTCCCTGCGCCAGCACACATGAAGCTGCCATCTATGTTCCACACAACGACGCAGCCAGCCCCACCCCGTACATTGCCAAGGTTTGGAGCAGGCCCAAAACTCCCTGCCGCGCCCGCTAGTGAGATCTCCACAATGGATAGCGAATCCGATGCAATGGCGACCTCTCCAACCGCTTCCTCCTTTCCCAGCTCTATCTTCCCAAGTACACCTGCAACCTTCTCCGCGGATGTCATACCCGGCTCACTGCAACCGGCCCTGCCCATTCTCTCCTTTTCCGAAGCACCAGCTCCTTCACGCGAACCTTATCCAAGTGGCATGGTAGCACATGCTCCTGTTCAATACCACTACAACAAGGACATACAGATGTACGATTCGCGCGACTGCGGACCCTCGACTTCGTTGCAAAACAGCACACCGCCAAGAATTCCTGTTTCACATCACTTTAGTCCTGCTCAGACGCCTCAACGCTCGACAATATATCCCCAAAACAGTCATCTTGAGGTGCAGTACTCGCCCATGAGCAGCCCCACCACCTTCTACCCATCTTCCGCCTATCTCCCGTCCGTCTCCTCGTTCTCTGGACTCGCACCCGAATTCCAAAGCTTCGCACGCTCGGCGCCATCCACCCCGCAAGGGACGCAAGATGCGCGTTTTCCGAGTGACAAGGCATGGCCTCAATCTGCCTTGCCGAATCCATTTCCTGCGGCGCCTCGTGTCTCCGAGCATCGCATGCTCAATTCGCCTCAGCAAAACTCTGGGTACGCGGGATACTACTCAGCCGACGACTTTGAGCGGAGCAGCTCGCCTCTGTCCACCCCATACCGATCACAAGTACCCAATTCTGGTTCTCCTTACATTCCATATGCTCGTCCTCCCAAGTCACTTGGCACACCTCACAAGCGCTCGCCGACACATCCTGGAGATTACAACAGCGCCAGCCCTAGTCCTGTGAAGAAGGCAAAGAAAGACGCGCCCGTCATGTTTGACCCGCAGTATCTGGGCTATATGTCAGATGCAGCGCTGGCGGATCTCAAATCAAAGCAACAGCGCGTTAAAATCGCCTGCGGTGCATGCCGGAAAACGCGCCTGAGGTGCGACGGGGGAGCGCCATGCACTTCGTGCATTGAGAAATACATCAAGGCATATCCGAGCAAGAGCGAAGCCGAGGCGGCTGAAGCTGTTGCTGCGTCAGGTACCTGTGCATACGAAAACTTTGTGCGGCGGCGGGGGAAAGGCAAAAAGACGCTAGAGAAGCAAGCGCAAAAGGACGCAAGTCAGAGGGCCAGCAGCCATGACAATAATGGTAGCAGCGGAAGTTCAGACAACGGAAGCACTCCGTCGATGACCCCGAATGGGCCATGGCATCAAAGCAGCGTCCAGGTGGTAGCGTAGTCGAGGAAGGACACTTTCTTTTCGTCAGTCTCAGCACAATCAGTTTAGCCGAATACTTTTGATCTTTACCCACGTACGTACGCAGATAATATTTAGGCACATTAGTCATCTCAGTCTTAACACTTTACGTCAACTTCATCACGCTCGTCCCCTTTATGTATCCTGAGCTTTATGCCCATCCGTCTGCTGTGCTTCGCACTTCACCAATTCAACACCAATTCAAAGTGATCTTCTACCTAGAGCTTCCGCGTTTGACGATGGCAGAGCTTCCCCTGCAGGATCACTGATGTCGCCACGTCCAGGTCCACCTGGTGACTTGGCAGCTGCGTCGCCGGCATTGAGGAAGTAGAACCACAGCAGGACAGCGAATGCAAAGTGGACGGCAGCTATCCCAAGAACTAGAGTTTGTGCAGCTTTGCTCTGAGCTCTTGTGAGAATCGGGTAAATGCTGTAGGAAGACCTTGCGCGCGTCAGCGTACGCAGAATTCTTTTTCAGCCGAGGGAATCTCAACTCACTTTCTCAAGAGGAAGAAGCCCGAAAGTAGGAAAGATA
This sequence comes from Cystobasidiaceae sp. HBUAS51001, assembly GCA_003351005.1. Lineage (NCBI taxonomy): Eukaryota > Fungi > Basidiomycota > Cystobasidiomycetes > Cystobasidiales > Cystobasidiaceae > Cystobasidiaceae sp. HBUAS51001. The sequence continues at coordinate 76,762 of QOZY01000093.1, read as the reverse complement.
GAACTGCGAAGCCAAAACGCAGTATCGCTATCGGCGGTATTGATAGCAGCGCTGCGAATATCCAGACAGTCGTAGAATATCTGTGAGGCGCGGGGTTAGACTACGGTTTCAGGAAAGACAGTTGGGACACGCTACAAACTCACCCGTATACGCAAATTAGATCCACTGGTCCTCGCTCATCCACGCCGGCCCAGTAGCGAATGATAGCCCACATTGCTACTGGCACAGCGAGAGAGTAGATGTAGACGACAGTGACCGCCACGCTGATCGCCGTGAAGTCGTAGTTGTAGGCGTTACCCGCCAGGTATGCCTGTATGGAGGAGGAGAGTGACGAGCTGAGAAAGAGGGCAAATACCAGCGTAGAGGGGACCCAAAACGGGCCGTAGAGATCCGGCTGGCCATTGACGGTGATGTTGAGGTAGTCATCTTTTGGGTACAGAGTCCGCCAAGCGCGCTCGAGGACGGTCTGAGTGTCTACATCGAACCACTGCTGGAAGGCGTCCAGTCGTAGCCAACCAGAGCCAGAGCTTCCTGCGCGCCCAAGTTGTTCATTGAGCTCGCGGTCAGGCTGGTAGAGCCTCGCCGTCGCGTCGCCCGCTGGTGAAATGCGACCATTGCCAGAGATGTCGGGCTGGATGCCAGAGCTAAAGTCTGCAGCACGGTCATCGACTCAGCAACATTTGACTTGTAGGGAGCTGCTCAGCACCGACCTTTGAACGTTAAGTCGTCCGCTGTGACCTGTAGAGGCGCAACGCATGTCAGCCTTCTTGTGCATAAATGTGGTCTCAGGTCGGCCAGGGCACGCAAAGGACAGGATAGAAAAGCCGCACCTGACCATCTGTATCGGCATCAAACACCTTCGAGTATGACATTCCGTCTACGCTGCCCTGTTTCTATGGTCTTGAGTCGAGCATTTGACGCGCTGCAGACTCGAGCCATCAGCACAGTGAACGCCACTGAAGCCAGATTCCACAGGCCGCTCGTCCGACCATTATCACAAAACTTTGAGATATCAAGAAACAATTTCTTGTTGTCAGGACAGTGCGGCTGCGCCCATGCTGTGGAGTGGCCTGCTATTGCGCAATTACCCATCTCTAGAACGTACTACATGCGAGCTACAGACTGTATGACAAAATGTGCATAATAAACTTCGCGACTGATACCGATATAACTGCTGTACTTTGGAAATTAAGGCAGAGTGCGAAGAAAAATCGATAAGGCTGCACACGATCAACAGGACCAAATGTGGTCGCGCTTGACAGGCGTCATTGAGACATGACACTATCACCACCTTGAACAACGTTTGGGGTATCTTGGGTGGCTCTGAAAGCGGCAGATGAAACGCCGTCCGCCGCAGAAGTCGAGCTAGGAGCCGGTACAGGCTGCGCGAACTTCTTGCCGAAAGTAAAGGAGATGCTCTTGCCGTGACGCGACCCTTGACTGCTAGCTGGCGTCTTGTCTTGCTCTGTTGCAGCGGTCGTCGATTTCTCTTTGTCTGTAGACGTGCTGAGTTGCGGTGCGGTTGCGCTGGCATCAGGTGCCGTCGCATCGACGTCCATGTGAGCATTGTCTGGGCGGCCCCGGTTCGGCCCGTCAGGATACTCTGATCTTGCTGCGCTCGCCGCTAATAGGAGGTGTGAGAGCGGTCCGGTCTCGTTCCCGCCTTCATCGTCTCGCGCTCGCTGCTTGCCGTTCGTGGTGGAACTCTGCGGAGCGAAAGAAGCTGACGAGTCTCCATTTTTCGTGCCTTGAGAGAATACGGCCGTCTCTTGTGTGCGGCTTGTTGAAGCTACTGGAGTAGCTTCTGAATTTTCCGCTCCTGCTGCATCGACATTGTGATCGAAACCTTGGCCGTCTGCTTGCCAGCTGTCGATGTCTGGTGGGTCACCGTCCGAGATCTGGGTGCACAATGTCAAGATTGGCGCTATACAAAAGTATCGATTGCAACACTAACCTCTGTCCCGTCCTTGTCGGAGTCTCGCGATTGTGTTCTTGTAATGTGCCTGCTTGTCCCGTTACTCAAGCCCGCCTTCGGAGCGGTACTTCTTCCAGGTGGGCAGTACGGCGGTTCCGGTGTTGCTTCAATCGAGGTAAGCGAAGACGAATCGGAAAAGTCGAACGTCGCTTCGGAGAGCTGGGAAGTTTGGTCTCGTTCCCGGTCTAACGGCTGACCATATCGATCCCGTTTCAATTTCGTCCAGAAATCGATAATCACGACCTGCTCCGGAACTTGATATCGCAGACCTTGCGATATAACCTCTTCTGGTGCATGCTTGACTGCCGTGAAGCGACCTTCCGCTGGTATAATCTCAATGTCGCCATTGTTCTTCGTGCTGGGCTCTTTCACCTTGATAAGCTTCTGATGCTTGAAAGACCTCCGCCGCCCCTACAAATGTGAGAAAGCACGGTTATGATCAGTCAAGCGACCTGAAAGGCGGAGTCTGATCTGACACTCACTATTGAATCATCTGCATGTACAGGGCACATCCATTTCCGTGTAATCGACGGCAGGCCGACCAGAGGCGGATCAACGCAGTCGAGGTGCCAATGGAGCTCGCAAAAGTCGCAAGCAACGATGCGTTTCTGCTTATATTGGTTCGCGGGTTCCTTGCAGCGGTGGCAAATCACATTTCTGCCTTGCCGATCTTTGACTTTGTAAGGGTCGCGATCCTCGTAGCCGCCCTTGCCGACTTTGCCCAGACCAGCTAGAGGTCTAAACTCGGTGGTATCGATGTACTCTCCGGCGCTGCCTGTCGTGACTGGCAGAGTGCGGGTGTTGGTCAGCTATTCCTCACATGCCCGGCAGATTTGTACACAACTCACTGTTCTTGAAGCTGTTCTTGACATGCATAGGCAGTTCAAAATTTGTTGGGTTTTCAGACTGTGCTTTCAATATCAGAGGGCCAAACATGCCTTGAGGCGGTATCGGCAGTTTCTGTTAGAAACAGCAATATCAGCGATGATCGGGGCGCTTCACCGGTCTGTAGACGTGCCCGCGCCGACTCGCAGACCCTGCAATACCAGCTCTCTGTAGGCAGCTCATCGAGCTCGAGAGGCGGGTCGAGGCAGGAGAAGTGGAAGGAGCGAGGGCAGCCATCGCAGCACAAGAAATGGCCCTTGCCCCCGCACGTTTCACAATAGTCGTTGTTTGGCTGAAGACGGGGTGACCGCAAACAGCATGTCAAGGCGCGAGTCGACAGAGTGAACGGTAGTATAGGAAGTCCAGGTCAGTACTGTCTCTGTTTGCTTGGCTAGAGGAAGCACCGCCACTCACCAGCTGAGCGTCCTCGAGGGCCGCTGCGGCGGATGCCTTGCTGCCGGCGTATGCAATATTGTCTGCTGCTATCGCTGCAGCTGCTCGTCTCCCTGTGGCTTTAGGGCCTTTGGCGGGACTTTGCAAGTCGTGAAAAGTCAGCCAAGTGTTAGGGTAGGTCTTTCGTCTGGAAAGTCCGATGGAACGGTCTACTAACCTGAACTTGACATTGCGTTGTCTCTTCACACGGGACAGGGGACCAGAAGCAGGATCCACACCTGCAGGAGTCGCGAAGCCGCCTTCAGAGACTGCAGACATGTTTCCATCGTTTTCGTACGCAGAGAGGTTATCTTCATAGGTGTAGGAGGTGGAAGGTGGGCCATAGTCGCCATCCCGCGCGTCTGCTGACAGTTTCCCGAGTCCGCGACCTCTTCCTCGACCACGTCCCCGACCGCGACCTCGTCCACGACCTCTACCCCGTCCAGCAGGTTGTTGGGTACCAGCTGCCTCTGAGCCACCGACGACAATCGAGGGCGTCGAGACAGCAGCAGCATCCGCATCTGCAGCGGTCGAAAGCGAGGGCGTTGGCAGGCTAGATGAAGCGGCAGTCGTAGCTGTAGCGGGCTCTTCGTCCATTGCGTCCCCTTCCAGACCTGGGCTGCTTGCTGCGCTCACTGCTGTTGTGGGCGTGTCGACGACTAGTTGCGAAGGCGAGGGCACGGTAGATGCTGGTGCGCTTTCGCTCGCAATTGCCGCGGCAGGATGAGCTGGCCGCCAGTTTGGGTGCTCGTACACCATCTCAGGCATGTCCATCGTGTCCGCTTCTGCCATGGCGGTGTGAGGGCGAGCCAGGCCAAGTGGTAGGTTAGAAGACAAGGAGCGAGCAAGGTGAGAACGCGCAGTTGAGCGTCTGGACGACAAGAATCCTTGTAAAGACCGCAAGATATAGCAAAGCAGCTATTGCAGATGACGATGAACGACTATAATGCACAAGTATCTCGAAAAGCATGCTAGATTGTCGCAGACAGTTGTTCAAATTTACGCCCAATTTTGCTTCCAAAGCGTGATGTCAAACAAGGGTATACTTGGGGCTGCGACCGATGCATCGGGCGGATACGCTTCGTATGCAGCATGTCAAGCATCACTGCATCTATGAGCTGCTTTATTAATGCATTGGCTTGCCTCATCGACCGTCCTTGCAAAGATGTGTCCGACCATGGCAAAACCTGCTGGCGTTGAGCTGACCCTAAGCGGGCGGTGTAAGCAGCTGACCACCGGGATAAGCCGAGAGGGCCAAGGATGTGATGCGAAGACTTGAGATGCTGTCGGCAGCAAGACGTCGTGCCGCCCTTTGCATAGGTCTATCGAGCACGATGCAGGACTGATCCATGTAGCCGCGAGGGGAGCAGCGGATCCGAGATGCTGCTGAGAGACTGCGAAGCCTGGCGTAGCCGCTGGCGTTGTAGGCATACATGAGTGCGCTAGTGACCTGCATGTAACATGTCAAGGTATCAGTGTGCGCCGTCAGTAGTATGTCCAGGTGTTATCGTTGGCAGGTTGTCAGAACACGCTGCTTCTCATGCTTTTCAGGCCAGCGGCACGGAGCGGTCCAGCGCCAGAGACGACCTTCAAGCCATTGCTGGAATAGCATGTCTCGCGTTTCGAAAGTAGAGCTGACACCCTTGCCGTGCATTCCGATTCGAACTGGTCCAGGACTTTGTTGAGCAGTCGCGGTCTTCCAAGCTTGCAGTCCGCCTCGCTCTTTTGCTGACCATCAAGCTGAAGGACCGCCTCGCCGCCTGGCGCACAGCTGGACTCTCTGGATGCTCAGACTGGTGCTCACTAAAGGACCATACACGCCAGCAAGCTTCTGTGCTGCCGGTTGAACCACCTCCAAGAGGCAGTCCTGTCGTCGGCAAGCATGGCCGCCCTCGCTGGTCCATCGACAGCATCGAAGCGTGTTGTACCGATACACCTGGGACCTTCATTTGATCCGTCAGGCTCCAGCAAGCGCGCCTACCACGCGCTTCACCATCCTGCAGCTGCCCGTCTCGAGTTCAGCAGTGGGGCAGCACTGGCAGGTGGCGACAATGGCAGCCAAAGAACGCAAGAGCTTCGAGCAGCCGCACAGTCTGGCGAGCGGTACAGCGTGCCTGCTGCCCCCACAGACGAGCACGAGTGCGTCATGCTCTTTAACGAGGCATCCCAGGTCAGTCTCGTCTGCGCTTCCATGCCTTTGACAGCTCGACTCGGCTTTGGCTTGGAGACGCGGTGGCGTATAGCTGCCAGCCAAGCATGGCTCTCAACGAAGCACAGTGCTGTCTGAGGCGTGAAGAGACTCTTGTTGTTGTTACCCTGTGCTAACGTGCTTCACGTCCAGTCCTATACCCTTCATGTGCTCAGCTCGGTCTCCCAGATTACCCCCTCGATGGTCGGTTCAACCTCTGCCTCGCCCTCTTCGGCTCGTATACCACAAGAAGGCACCTACTCACCGGCTCTGATCGCACGTACACCTCAATCTGCAAACTCACCAAGCGTGTCTGCGTCGACGGGAAAGAAGGCCGCTACCGCTACAAATGCATACCTTTCACCAGCTTCTGCTTCCACAACTGTTAAAAAAGCAGGCCTCAAGACAAAGAGTACAAAAAGCAAAGGAGGGGCACATATCCGTGATTTGGGACATTTCTCATCGCCTTCTCCATCCCCGCAGCCGTCGCAGCGGGAGAGCGCAGCTTTTGGACTGGGCATATCGACTGCGCAAGCTGCAGCTTCACCTTCAGTACTCCAACAAGGTCGCGCTGCCGCAAATTCTAGACAGCCTACGATCGATGTTGAAGAGTTCGATATGAACGGTGCTTCTGGATCAGAGGTAGATGACTTGATGGTCAATGCATTGGAATTGCCGCCCGCACGCGCAAGTCTACCGGTATCGAACGGGAAGCCAACCAATGGCGCATCTAGTCGCAGCACGACCTCTCGAGCTCTAGGAGGAGCAGCCACATCTTCATCGCTCTCCATGTACGCGCACAAGGATGTCGTCATGTCCGATTCTGAATCCGACGATGCTGGTGACTTTGACGATCTCGCAAATGATCTCGAAAGCTCACTTGTGGGCCAGGGTCCATTTGCCCGCGGTGCTGGAGGGCATCACACAGCAGCTACCACGTCCTCGGACGACGATGATGATATGATTTTCGTGGAAAGCAGCGTAGCCGCGCCGAGTCACAGACCCGGTCCTTCAAAAGCAGTTTCGGCAGCTGCACCAGCACATGCTGTGCCTCAGCAGCCTCATCCAACTCATAACAATGCAAGCGCTGCGGAGCAACGCCCGCCGGCTGCTCCACAAGCTGTCACAACCAGACCCGGCCAAGCTTCCAAGCGCCTTCCTCCACCCAAAAAGTATGATTCTGATATCGCGAGCAGCAGTGAGAGCGACAGCGACTGAAATCAACAGTGCCGAACAATACTATTACGTCTGAGTTAGAGATTCAACGGCAGTTCCTCTGTACCTTCTTAGATTGTTTGGACTCGGTAAAGGAGCTGTTGTTGTGAATACATTGGCAAACGAAATCGACGATAACATTACATGCATTCTCGACCTTGTGTATGGCGTTCTCTCAGTCTCTCGGCTGACTCTATAGCTACAGCTTCCCTTGCGACACTACTTCTTCATCGCCTCCTTCGAACCTCTGCGTCTTCCAGTCTATGCAAATCTATGCAACTGCTGCGGTTCCAGCCGGCATGAGACTAGCACATCGTGCAGCCAATGCCTCGGTAAGCTGTGCTTGACGCCTGATTTTGCTATCCCATCGCGCAGTTTCTGGTGCGATATGCCAGATGCCCTTGTCCTCTTCTGGAGTTCCTTCCGACCCTGCCGCCGCCGCGGCAGCAGCAGCAACGTTCGACGACCCAGTCTCTGTCTGTTCATCCTTGTCTCGTCTCTCGAAGGTGATTAGCGACTCTACTTGATCAATGGTAGCACCTTTCAGGCGTCCTTGAATGATCATCGTTCGGGCCATTGCTTCGGCGGCAGACTTGGTGAGGTTTAGCAGCTTGCCCAAGCCTGAAAAAGTGATGTTGCTGTAGATGAGCGAAGCTGCCAGAAGATTGTGTTCCATCACAGCTTTGTCGAGCACATCTTCCGGAGCACGTTTGCGTGGCAAGCGATCACTGAATACGCCATTGGTCTTGCTCGTGCCATCACCGCCTTCAATCCGCATGTTTGCGTCCGCTGCATCATCCTCATCCTCGTCGACATCCTCATCTTGCCCGAACACAAGACTCGTCTTGCCCAATTTGGCCTTTTGATGATCTTGAAGCATCTCGCTGAACTCGGCGACTTCTTTGGGCCGGATGATGCGGTCCAGGAACATGGCTGACAGAATGTTGTGGTGAGGAAGCTGGGAAGACCGCTCGTCTCGGTACAGAGAAGCCAGCAGGCGCGAGCGGCGAGGTCCCGCTGGTGACAGAATAGCACAGATTACTGCAGCGCTGAGCATTTGGAGCCTCTCGCCCTCGTCAATCTCCGTGACATAGCTATTGAGGCGAATAGTCAGTTGCTGCTGAGGCTTGACGCTAAACGTGACCTAGCCATACCTGATCTCGTGATACTTCGACGCGGCTTCTTGAAACTTTCTTTGCGAGTCGTAGATCCGCGCTTGAGACAACTTGAAGGCGACTAGAAGAAAGCACATCAGCAAGGACATGACGATGGCCTCGTTTTGCTGAAGCCTTACGGATTGTCTCCTGGTCATTGGTGAGCCGAATCAGATTCTGAGCTCGAGAGAGATAGGATTGAGCCGAAACGGTGTCGCCGTCTTCCAACAGGAGCCGAACGATCCGGACATATATTTTGAGCTTATACTCGTCCGTGACAGACCTGAGTCAGCGGTCAGCACAGGGCCATCACTGGATGTGATGTATGGATTGACACACCTGCTACTTGTGTCTAATGGGATACCTTGGAGCATACGAGCTGCCTCTGTCCAGTCCTCCTCTTGCTCCAGAACATCGGCCAGCACTTCGCGCGCGACGACAATCTGCGATAATTCGCGTGGCAAGCATGTCAGTCAATGTCAACACCTCGAGCGCATTGTGGGAAGCAATCGAGTGGACGCACCTGTTCTTCAAAGCTAGCTTGTCTATCTTGCAACACCTCCAAAGTCCTTTCGGCGACCGCCTTTCGAGCATCCAGGTCCGTGATGTCGTTCAACCGCTTGACGAAGGCAATGGCGACTTGCTTTGAGACCACGAGGCCAACATTGTCCTGTACTGCAGTCGAGATGAAAGTCCCAAGCGAGCGCGCAAAGGCGTTGCTAGTGCTCTCGTCTCCCGCCGCTGGCTGCGATGCAAGAGTCTTGTCGAGCAGTGCGGTGAACGCGCCAGTCTTGCTCGTCGACGGCAGAGCAGCGATATCAGCCAAAGCCGCGTCCATCTTGACCGAGTAGAGCGGTTGCCTCGAGACGTTCAACAGACAAGTCCGAGCCAGGCTGCCAATTGGGAAGGGCTAGAGCACTTGCGGAATGGTTCAACTGCGTCTACATGCGTGACGGTGGCGAATCAAGGACAATCTGACACCCGCTTCCAGATGCTGACTGTTCCACCGTTACCTGAGCACATCGTTCTCAGCAACGTCTCTGTGGTGATGCATCAATCCTGCTGAATTTGCGCTAATTCCCTCTAGGACAGCCTCTCAGGTACCGACAACAGCAATCTTACAAACATACATTTTCTATGCAAGCCTTGGACTTCTCCGTCGAATGTCACCTAGCTCAAGTACTCGCGTGCAATGCCATGTACTGAGATGAGCGAAATGTAGCGATGCACAAAGGTTTGAGCGGCACGGCGCCTCACGTATGCCACTACCCCGAAGCCAGCTGTGCGAACACTCTTCATGGACGCCGGCCCCGTGCAGGGCTTGTACCGGGTACCGAGTTGAGCACTGCGGCTGTGGCAGCGCTCTGAGCTCGCCGCGGCGCCACCTGATCGTCCAGATTGGTGGGCGCAGAATTGGGAGGCATCGCTGCCCCCGAACCGCTTGTAGGATTGTTGAGCTTTTGGCGGGACCTGACCGGACGGACTGCGCTGCTGGTCGTGGCATTGGAGGGTACATTGTCTGCGAAGAGGGGTGTAGGCTCGCTTTTGGCGGTTTGACTAACTTCTGCCGGCGCTGTGGAAGTCGAGGTACTGGCTTCCTCTTGCCCTTCTGGCTTCCACTGGCCACGTGAAGTGACTCTGTCGATCTCTCGCTCGTCTTGTGGTCTGTTCAACTCTATTAGCCTCCGCTAAAATGTGGACCCCGAGGAGGGCAACGACATACCTCATTCGAAGCCAATGCATTCGAGGACCGCTTCGCGCTCGTTCACTGACTTTGAAGCCATATATTCGGGGAACATAGATACGCATAGTGCTTGTTTCTGGCTTTGTCCATGGTACAGCTGCATCTTGAGCGTCTGCTTCTTGCATCTCCACGTTCGAGTCGGCAGCTGGAGACGTAGCTGTTGGCGTCTCAAGATTGTTCTGTGACGACGCGCGGGAGGATGACGTTGGGCCGGGTGAGGCCGAAGGGGTCCGACCACTCGTTGATCCACCCTTTGCATGCGAGGCTGCCGGGTTTGGCGGAAGGACAGGGATGAGCTCAGGGTGTTGCTGGAAGAGAAGATGTGGGAAAGTCGTGCCAAAGAAGGCGCCATCAACGCCATTGAAGCGCGAGCTGGGCGGCGTGTATGTGTCTACGCAGGTCGGGCAGAAGAGCTTGACGCCATCCACACCGGGCAGGTCTGATCTGCCGGATGGGAGCACTTTGGTCTGATTGCAAAAGACGCGCGGGCAGTAGCCAAAGTGGGCGGCTTCGTATTTGGCGACCATTTGTTGCAGACCTTGCCGTGTGATAATGTACCGCTGATGTATCAGGCCGTAGAGCAGCTCGGCACTTGATTCCACTATCGACATGTCAGGGACCTTGAGTGTTTCCTCCTCTATAGACAACAAAGAGCTAGTCAGATACAGCACAAAGAGGCTAATGATCAAGGGATTTACCTGGCTCCACATCCAGGATCATCTCCAGCGCTTCTTTGTAGAACGGCACAAGCTGACTTAGGCCAGTCAGATTGAAGTCGTCCTCGATGAAGTCTTCTGATACCTCGGCGAAGTCTGCAGCGAGAAATTTCGTCAAGATCTTTTCCACCTCCGTTTAAAAGTGTCAGCGAACTCACACTCATGGCCCGCCAGCGAGCAATACCATGAGATCCACGTCAAGCTGTCTGTCCCGGACTGCGAAGTTGACTCTGCAGGCAGATCACCAGGCGAATGTCAGTCGCTCAATCAAGAACAAGGCAAGACAATCCAGCATATCTTACGTACCGTACTCCTCTTCTGCCTCTTCTTCTTCTTCCTCCTCCTCGTCGCCCTCTCCTTGCAGCATCGCTGCCTCTCCTGCGCCAGCTTGAGCGCCAAGGGCTGCCTCGTCTGGCAGAGACTCGCTCTCATCGTCTTCGTCTCCCTGTTGCCCGAAGCCTGCATCTTCGCCTTCTTGTCCAACCATCGCTTCATCGTGCTGTGCTGTCACGGTTGGGTTCGGATTCAATGGCCCTGCTTCTGTCCCGTTTGCTGCTGCACCACTGCCGGTCGCGCTGACCCGGCTGCCGCGTCGCGAGGATGCCATGATGCTGGTGCTGTCGTGTAGCCCTTTCCTGCCCACTTGCTGTTCTGGTCAGACAGATCTCCTGGCCGTGCCTGCTCCCCTCTCCGTCTGACACCCAGGTAAACCGCCCTTCTGTAGAATCTGGATCGACACCCGACAGTCGGACAGCTGTGGGCGTAGAGTGAGGCCGTTTGCAGGTGTCTCGAGGTATCACAAAAGAGAATGGCGCGGCTGGGATGCTGCTGGGCCAGCCTCGGATGCTCGTCCTGTCACTGCCAACCTCGAGGTTGGACAGCACTGCTGTCCGCTTGGCTGCTTTTCTGCAAGCCCAGCCAGCACGACACAACGGCTGAAGGTCGACGAGGTCGTATGCTCGTCTGCTGCACCCTCTGTCCAGCCTCTCTTCCGGCCTGCGCTGCTTCGCTCCTCCCTCGATTGATTGAGCCTCCGTCAAGCGATGAAGGTGCTCAGCCAGCTCTGCACCTTGCGCTGTCTCCGACACAATCGAACATCTGGCAGGCTCCTAGCGCTGTTTCTATAGCAGTCCCGTCTATTACAGTATCACTGCGGCACATCGTCCCTCAGTATCGGCTAGATGCTAGCTTAGACTGCTATCCTGCATCGAGCAGTGGGGTGCCTCGCACGGCGACGCTATGCAACGCGCAACGTCGGCCATATGAAGATTATAAATCGATTGCAAGAGACAACAAGAGCCAAGGAAACTACATGCAACTGCTACGATGACTGTCAGACAGCCTCTCCAAGCGGCCGGCGACGGGAGAGGTTTGAAGTGAGACACTATGAAGACTGTCTGGGGCTGCCGGAACCTCATCAGCTACTGTTGCAGCACGAATGGCTAGGATAATGTTCTGCTCACTTGACCAGACGGCCGAAGTGGCCTTTGGTAACGATAAAATTGCCCACCCGCGTGATGGCAGACTTGGTAGAGCCATCCTCGACAACGCGCCTATAGGACCCGCCTTGGACACTCGAGTTCCTGCCGATGCCGGCATTTGACTGTCTCGAGCAGCTCATGACTACCTTCTTGGTTTTGAGATTGGTCACTGCCCAGTATAGAGCCTGTTCGGCGCGATTGATGGACACTGAAATGGCCATGGGAGCTGGCAAAGTCAAACAGGTACGAGGGTCAACATTGTGAGCGTGACGTATTGAGATAACCCCGTGTTCAGAAGGCAGTGACTGACCAGACATGAATGCAGCCAGTGACATCGAATCGCAAACCGCTTCCTGGTCTCCAGAAGTGGTTGCATCGACAATGGCCACAATGTCACCAGCGTCTTTCTGGAACATGGACATCGTCCATGACGGTCCGCTATCACCAATAATCTGTGTGGGTGAAGCTAGTCAATAAACATTTGCTCAGTGCTTCGGCAGTCTAGGCTTACCTGTCCGAGGTGCCAGAAGCCAGGCTGCGACGTCGCTTTTTCGAGCATCATATTCCAGGACACGGCTGGGGGCGGCAAACGGTAAGCTATATATGAAGTTCTGGCGGTTGAGATCAAGCCCACTCACTGTTTTCATTATTATCGAGATCAGGCGAGGCGACAAAGTTCCGCTGTCTGGGTGTAGCGCCTGCGAGCATTCACATAGAGGAAGTGGAAAGGCATCAGCGAGTGGACCTTGATCGCGTCGAGGTGACGACAATGTGTGTGGTTTACCAGGATGATGATCCATGTCATCCAATTGGCCCTCGTCCGCAAGCTTGAAAGTGATGCAATTGACGCCCAGGCCGAGCTTATTAGGGCACTGACCAAGGCTTGCAAAGCTAGTCGAGATGAGCTTATTGGCCGTGTCTCCCAGCATCGATAAGTAGCGGACACCAGACGTCTTGCCGTCGTAGATCATGCCATCGTCTTTGAGAGATGTGATAACGTCGCAGCGGACTACAGTGGCAAGGCATGCAAGGCCGACGAGCCAGAGCAGGTGTCTCCGACCAAGCGCAGTCTTGGTGTTGCGAGCCATGCTTGATGCTGGTTCGACTGGTGGGCTGCTTGCTCAAGGAGTGGGGCTGGCTGGCGGGTTAGTTGTAGCAGGTACAAGACAGCCGATTAAGAGGATGGAGACAGAGAAGAGACCTTCGCAAGAATCTGAGTTCGCTCGTGCCATGTTGTGAGTGAGCACTGTTGTGGTCCCGCAGTCGCCTAGTCTTGGCCGGTGTTGCGCATTCCCAAACCAGCTGAGAATGAAGGTACACCCGAATGAGCATATTCAAATCAGGCCAAAACAACAGAAGTGACATCAGTAAAATATGTGCCTGTACACCACTCAGCGAGCAGAAGAGGTTCAGTGTGACGGTAGGACACCCGCGAAAGAAGTCGCAATGGCGAAATTGAGCAGGTCTCTCCTTGAACACGCGAAGAATGCACGTGATTACCGTTTCTTCACTTGCGAGAGGTTTTCTAGATACAGATAAAGGAATCATCAAAAAAAGTAGGTTTGTTCCAGCTTGCGTCCACTCAGGTGCTAACTTCGAGAGAGGCATAAAACGCGATTGAGAAATTTGCCACTGTTCTCGAGGGCAATTAATCACGCCAAGCGGGGAGGGGCAGTGAAGGGCACCGTCGCTTCTGGAACCTGCACAGCAGCGACGTTGATGTTGCCTTGCGACGAGGCTCCATCAGTGGGTGCGCCGGAAGCGGTTGGCTGGAGGCCACCTGTCGGGTGGGTCGAGGCGAGAGGAGAATTGGCGGCCGACTGTGCAGTCTTCTTCTCAGCGGCGATGCGCGAGGCCTCTTCGTGGACAGACTTGATGTTGTTGCTCGTCGAAGTGTAGAAGGACTGGGCTTGCTGGCCGAACTCGGAAGAGAGGACCTTGGAGTAGTCTGCCCGTGATATAAAAAGAGATACAGGTCAGCTCCAGGCTCGACTCTTTGACAGGATCGCGCTCAAACTCACAGCCCTTGCCCACTCGCCAGACGCTCTTGGCACGGTCAGACAGGTGAACCTTCTCGTCGGCCTGGGCGTATGCGCCGGCTGCCTTGGTAGAAGCGCCAGTCGAGGCGTCGAGCTCTGCAGTCTTTGTCTTGACCTGGTCTGCGAGCTTCTGGAAGAACTCGAGGAAGCGGGCAGAGATGCCGTTCTTTTCTGTAGGTTCACAAGTACGAGAGCCACGTTAATTTCCAACAGCCGAGTATTGCGATTTAGTGGTAGTCCACTCACGGTCGTACGTAACAGCCTTGCTGATGATGTTGTCGCCGAGGACGTAGCCGTGTGCGAGGTACTCGGCTACGATGGCAGTTCTGCAAAAAGTATCCAGTCAGCTTGGTCTGAGGTGAAGGCGAAATCTGACATTACCAATGCTCACCTTGGCTTAGCCTCCTGGGGAATGTCATCGTGGTCGTGAACATCGCCGGCGTGCGAAGGGGTGTCCTCGTTGACGTCCTCGGACGAGACATGGATAGGCGAGCCGTCGAGGGTACCGCCTTATGTACATAAAAGTGCGTTGTGAGGAGACGACGCCATGCATGCGAAAGGGCAGCGCGTGTCAGCGGGTGCTGTCTCGAGCGATAGCTAGGGCTCGCAATGCGGCAGGGCAAGCCCGACGTACCGTTGAGCATGAGCGCCGTAGAGGCAGCAGAGGGCTTCTCAAAGGTGACAGTGGCCTTGTTGCCCTCGTGCATCTCGATGGTCTGGATGGAGCCGCAGAAGGCCATAAACCTGTGAAGCGACTCTTCGCTCGTGATGGAGCTGAGGTTCGAGAGGTATACAGTCGACATCGTTGAATTGGGTTTGGTATTGGTGGTCTTGCGTGAAAATGCTGCTGCTGTGCTTTTGTGCAATGGCAACCTGCGAAAGCTGCGGGATGCCAGCAAGTTCGCGCTCGATCATCCAGGCTGAAATAACGTCATCAAAAAGGGTCGAGCAGGTCTCTTCACAGTCACAGTCACAGCCACGACAGCATTCTTGTGTCGCAACGCGCTGGTGCAAAGCAACCCACTGAGGCGAGCTAACACTGCATCACTGAGTTTGCAATCATGCCGGAACAACACACAAATGCTGGTCGCGAGGGTTGATGCAGCAACACATTGCAGTACTAGCAAGGAGCACGAACGTCCGGGGCCTGTCACTTGGGCTATGAGATGCACGTCAGCAGTTCAGCAAGGTATTTGCACATGCTGTGTCTGTTCAATCACTGATATTGCAGTCTTATACCAACATGCACAACACTGGTCGGAACGTCGTGACCTGTTCTCTCTAGCTTACCACTGACTGGCCATGTGCTCGTCTGGCCCGTCAAAGCATAAAGGCGCTCTGCTGCACATTCCTCCGTCCCTCTCCCATTTCCCCTTCCACCAGCGACAAGCTTACAGCGAGACTCCAGAAGGCTATCTCAGCGCGGCTGTGCCGCTAGCAGGCGAGTCGCCAGAGTCATCCTGTCCAGAGCCTCCAGGGGAGGCTGTCCCAGCACCACCGCTCCCTGAGTCTGCAGCAGTAGTACGAGTGGGCCTAGAAGTCGCTGTGGGGCCATTGCCGTTGGTGTGATTCATCAAAGTGCTAGAGCTTCTTCGCTGGGTGGCGCTACCAGGGGTCTGGTAGGAACAAGGCAGCGAGTGAGTCAAAATCTGGCACAAGCAGCGGTTTCCCATTGTGCCTTGGTATTATAACCTTACCGAAGAGTCCGTATCGGCGAAGCTTCCAGTCTCTGTGGCTTCCGAAGCCACAATGCTACTCGTAGAACTTGGCGCAGAGGTGAGAGCAATGGAAGAGGACGCTTGCGCAGTTACCGTGCTGTTAGATCCCGTAGTGGTACCGTCGCTGACCCCAGTCACAGTCGCAGAACCTGTAGAGGCCAACAGAGCACTGGTATCGGTACTGATTGTCGTATATGAAGCCTTGTTTTGGAACAGAGGACGTCAGGATCAATAGAATGAAGCTTGATGCGAAGTGCGCAAATTCCGCTTGAAGTACTGACCTGGTACGGAGACGAACTCGGCGCGCTTGAAGTGTAGCTGCAAGTGACATTCAGGAAGTCGGGAGAATTGGGGTAGCATTGGCTGGTAAATGAGTCGCAAAGAGGGGTCAAGCACTGCCCGTCTACGGTCTTGTAGCCTGAAGGCCCGCAGATGCACCCGCCAGCATAATCGTCGAACTGTTGAGAGGATGAATATGCTAAGTACTTCATTGCTACTGGACAACAAGACAGGCACTTACCACGTATGGCGCGGAACACTGCACCTGCACGCATTGTCCCTGTTCGTTAACGCTGTAGCCTGAAGATGATGGGCAGATGCAGGAAACGCCATCATATGCCAACAACAATGGTGCTTGACATTTGGGTCCGCAAGAACCGCCAGGGGTCGACCTATATTGGCCAGTTGGACATATCTGCCAGACCACTGCTTCAGTACGCTTGCTCCGTTACTACTGCTGCCCTCTGCTCACCATCTGGCAGGTCGCGGATTCGTCATTCCCGGGGAGTTCCCAGCCGCTGGAGCATTGACAATAGCCACCTCTTGGGGTGATGATGTATTCTTTGTGAGGATCGTTACATTGTGGCACCTCGCAATCGCTGCTCCCAGAATCTAGAGCGAGCGGCACTCAGCTCCAGACGGCAGGATAGGGTATTGGCCATTCTCACTGATGAGTCCGTTTGGGCAAGTGCAGCTTCCGCTGCTGTCCAGCTGTCTTGGAGATTCGCATGTAGGGACGGGCGGACATTCTGAGCAGAAGATAGCAACACTACAGTCAAAGAGGGCTACAAAGCAGACTTTAGGTTGATACTTACTGGAAACGCAGACTCCCTGCACTCTTCCGTATCCCTGAGGGCATGGGGCAGGTATGGGTTTCGCGGGCGGAGGACAGCCGCATGGAGGAGTTGGGCAAGCGTTGCTTGCAGGTAATGCGGCTGGACAGCCTCCTGCTGGAGGCAGGATAGCGTCACCGGTATATCCCGGCTGGATGTATGACCAATCTCAGTGTTGCGCCTACTCTTCTTGTGTAGTACGAGGAAGCCCGTCGGACTTACGATGTATGGTGCCGGCGGATTGGCCTGGAGATCGTATGTCACATCCGTATGTGTCACTCCACAATAGCAGTCGTATGTGTACAAAAGGAAGCTCTCGTGATACGCAGCAGCCACAGTCTCATTCGTGATCAAATTATATTGCTGGACATAGTAGAAGGTCAGCATCCAGAATTGTGTTGCGTGTGACACAAGCATTCAAGCCGTACCTGAGCGAAGCACTGCGTAATTTGATAGGCACTATCGGGCTGGCAGAGGCAATCCTGTTCTGCCGCATAGGATTGTCCCTGAACGCCAAGCTGGTAGCACTTGGACCGTATCGATTTGACAGCAGAACAGACGTTCTACAGGTATCAAATGGTCAAAATCAGACCGTAGCATGATTCGCGTCCTCTTGCGGCAGAAACTCACCAGGTTGCCGTTCGGATAAGCGATACTGTCAACATCCTCTGTAGGTTCAAGAGAAAAAGGAATCAGCTGCACTCTACTAATATGCAGAACAGGACCGAATCATACCGTATATGTAGAAAGCTAAATAATCAAGGTGAGTTTTCGAACATCAGCACGATGGCTATGGCACCGGCGTGAATGTGGTGCCAGTCCAACGACTTACCTGGAGACGAAGCGCGGCCCTGAGGCGGCGGTATCTTGGAGACCTGATCCGATGTTGGCACTTGTGCTCCGCCGGTACTTCCAGTAGTGCCAGAGCCGCCAGAGCCGCTAGAGCCGCCAGAGCTGCCTGTACCAGAGCTACCAGAGCTACCGGAGCCGCCTACACCACCGCTCAAGCCGGCTCCACCTGAACTGCACTGGTCTGAGCTGCCGCCGGCACATCCTCCAGCTACGGGTACTGGAGAGCCAACAGATGGACCAGCGGGGTTTGTCACATTGGCTGCAGGCGGCTCGGGTGACGTGATGGGGGATGTGATAGGAGACGTAATCGGCGATATTATAGGGGATGTGACAGGCGATGTGACAGGCTTAGAGGGCTCTTGTTCTTTTCCGGGGACGTTGGGTGACAGTGCAGGGTAGCCCGCTGTGAAAAGCGTAGTTCACGGTCAGTGTTCTCTCAAGCGTTGATCATTTAGAGCGTGCGAAATGCTTACTATCAGTACAATCTAGACCAGGCTTGAGGGGATTGACGCAGTTGCAGGACCATGAAAGTTTATTGACAGAGTTGAGGCCGATACTGGCAGGAGGGCCAAACGACTTGCCGTTGCACGGTATTATTTCGCCATAACTAAAAGGTCGAGCACAGCCTCGTGGATCACCGCAAGAAGTCGAATATGCTGCACACTGATATTTGGTCTTGGAAGCACAATTGCTGCCGAAACACGCCAGTTCGGTCTGAATTACCTGGCACAGAGGTTCGGCTAGTGCGAGTTGAAAGGATAGCAGCCAGATAGAGAACCAGAGGCTTAAGCGGCTCCAAAGGTAGCTTGATCCATCGCTTCGAGACCGAGCTGTCGACATCTGAGCCATATCCCGGGACGATGTACGTAGTCGATCCAAATCGCAAGCCTACTTAGCGAGAGGAGAAGAAAGAGCAGCTGGAGACGAGATGGAGCGCGCAAGTCGAGGACGAGAGCAGGTTGCAATTCTTCTGTTCCCGTCAAATACCTGCCTGAAGCCGGCTCATCTCACCGGCAGCGTTATTCTCGTCGCAAGCTTGCAGGTCCAGAATCCAGGGCGGATCTGCGGGAGCTTCTTTGTGATCGACGCAATGGCGGCTAGAGCCTGTCACATACAGCGCGCTGCGGTATTTAGATGCCTAGGCTTAGTGGTACACTGAAGCAAGTTGAACTGATTAGACTGCATCTGCGTGCGACCTTGACTTGGAAGTTGGCGCTGTGCCTGCTGATACGGGTATTTCCCCGAGTCCCGACACAGTAGTACTACTTCACTCGCGTTGAAGCAAACCCAAAGGGACGCATCGTCGCTCGCGTGACAGGCTTTGTGACATGCATATTCAGTGGCAGATCGATTTCGTGTGTGTTTGGATACCGGACTTCGTCCAAATGTTCCCTTGCGGCCATGCGAGACCTATGAGTAGATACAGTGAGGGCGGTCAGCGCTGCCGGCATCAAGCACCACGGATCCTGCAACAAGCCGGACTGCGCGTGTCTGAGAAAAAGCATTTGGTAGTCATATCGACGCGTCATAACACATATTACGTGCAGTGTTCATTCAATGGAAGCAATCGCTGATTCTTGGTGCGTAGCTACAGCTAGAGAGCCAGGGAAGCTGCAGTGGCGGTTGCTTGTGGCAGCCCAGGGTCGCGCCAGGCGCGACCATGCGCGACCCGTAGCGGGCTATCGAGCGAGATGCGGTCCTCACCAAGACTCTGCTGGGGTCGCGCCTGGGTTGGCAGCGGTCGTCCGCCGTGGTTGACTACAGTCGAAGAGAGCGCTGCAGACGCGATCCTCTAGGTCCGCCTCTGAGCAACTCTTGCACGCTTGTACCATGTCGCCATCGCGTAAGTAGGACCGCACGAGGACCTGTCTACCACAAGCCGTGGAGATGCTGACGTCCGTCCCTGCGCTCTCTGCAGCCGAGTCCATTGCCGTGCGTTCACCGCTCTCGCTCGTGGCGGAACTGTACGCGCGCAACAGCAGCAGCAGCAGCAGCGCTAAGAATGACAGCGAGGCCTTCTTCGCCGACGTTGCGGAGCACTTTGCTAGCGTACTAGCCGACCATGCTGATTCGGTGAGTCGGAGCGGATGCACTACGCAAGACAGCTACGACGCGTCGACGCCACGACCCAGCATAAAAAAGTTGCACTGTATAAAAGATCCAAGCTGATGTCTACGGGATACGTTGCTGCTGCGCAGATTCCACGCCTTGAAGATGTCAACACGCCTGGCCGGCTTGCTCGCTTCCGGTGCATGGTCCAGGACACGGGTCTGCCCAACGAAGTCTATGTGCTCGACGTCGGCGGCGAAGGCGGTCGAGGTTGCTGTGCGTACTCTGAGGGTGCAGCGAGCGGCTCGCCTATCATCGGTGTGAGCGTTGCTCTATTGTAGTCTGTGACTTCTGGTAAGCTGACGGATCTTACCAGTACGAGGCTACCGATTATTCAAAACTACGCGAGCGACAGGTCGTTTACGCGACTTCTGTGCCAGGAGAGACGTCGTGGTACAAGCAAGGGCTCGACAAGACATCCATGAGTGATGGCGACTCTCTTGCAGACGACATCTCCAGCCGGCTGCACGTTAGCCGCGCTTCATCGTCTTCCTCATCGAGTCTTGCGAACAAGTTCCCGCTGCCAGACACGCCACACACCGGCGCGCTTGTCAAGATCTGCCCTCTTCCAGAGCAGCAAGACCAGGCGTCGGAAGAAACAGCTCCTCGACCATTTGACATTCATTCAGTCAAGACGACTGAGATCGTCGAGTTCGTGGGAGTTGTAGAGTATTCTGCTTTCCCGTCATCTGCGAGCCTTGAAGAGCCATCGACAACAGAGCCAGCCGCATCGACTTCAGCTCAGCTTGAGCAGGTCAAGACACTGCACGCCATCTACAAGCTGCCTCTCAACGATGCCTCTACCACTGAGAAAGCGCAAAAGGGTGAGAATGCACAAGCAACGCGGCAAGAGCTCATTGAGCATCTCAGCAATGCGCTAGAAGGGGACAAGGTCGCGGCAGAGTGGCTCCTGCTGTCGCTTCTCAGCCGTGTACATGCACGCAGAGGTGCATTAGCTATCGGGCAGCTGCCCATCAACATCGTCCTGCCGCAAAGCACCGATAATGCACCAGATATTGTGAAGAACCTCAACAGCATCCTGCAAGACTTGCTACCACGGCTGGTGAAGCTCGACTTCGAGGTCGGACGCCTGAATAGCAGCTCGTACATGCCACACAGCGCCAACGAGAACCTGATCAGTGGAGTGCTGCAACTGCCAGAGGGGACGACATTGCTGGTTGATGAGACGCGGATGGGAGAAGGTACCCTGCAGGACAAGGGTGCACCTTTTGTCACTGTACATCGAGCTCAAAGAGGCTAATTTGCTTCGCAATCAGGCGTCAAAAATATTCAAGCTCTAGCTACTGTCGTCAAAGACCAGACATTGGCGTACGTCTTCCCATATTCAAGTTTCACATTCGAAACGGACCTTCGCGCTATTATAGTTAGCAAGGGCAAGAGTCTACTGCCAGTCAGTCTGTTTACTTCTTCCCGGGTATTACAATCGTCCACGCTAAGTTGACTGCCTCTTTCTAGATGGACTGCATTGTCCCAGTACGGCCAGCAAGATCAACCAGGTCGTCAGAAAGCGCTGCCACGCCCGCTCAGCTGGGACGATGGCGGCGTCTGCTATCGCCTGCTACGAGCAGTACAGATGGCGCATCAGTTTTTACTATCCCCGATGAGATCAGCGAACACATCCAGTCAGACTTTGTAAGCATGCGACAGAACAAGACGGCGACACAGGAAGATCTCGTACTTCGAATGACAGTGGCGCGGCTGCTGGCACAAAGCGAGGGGAAGATTGAGCTGGACAAGGAGGTCTGGGAGGCAACGAAAGCGCTAGACGAAGTGCGCAAAGCACGCTTGGCACAATAGAGGGTCTTGATACTATCTGAGGCTGAAAACTACGGGGCTGGTTGGCAGGTCACGAGCAGCAAGGGAGCCGGTACAGATGTTGAGTTCAAGTAATCTAGCCTTTATATGTACCATTCAGATTTGCAATGAGACGGTCTCCTGTCTTTGGAATGGTCTCTGTTGCACGTGTCTATGTCCGCCACCCTTCAGCGACCTCGGGAACATGCACAGCTTGGCCACCTTTTGCCTTCTGCACCATCACGAGCAGGCCGCAAAGGCCAGAGAGGCCCAAATAGGCCCATCATGAACGCAGCACTACAGGAACAGATCCAAAAGGGCAAAGGTGGGTGCGGTGATTTAGGAAGTCGCGGTCTCGCAGCAAGGTCGGCCTGGATGGCCTGTCCACGAATGCAACCCTGCAAGTTGCCCGAGCGACGCCAATGTAGCACCCTGCTCGCCTCGCACATCCTCCAGATGCATTTTCAAGAATCGTCAGCTTGGGCGTTTATTTCAGAGCACATTACTGACTCCATTGCCCGATTTCCGCATGTACTCATTCAGGCCTGCGCAAGACCCAGACAAATGACCGGTGCGTATACGCGGCGGACGAAGCAGACCAAACCGTGTCGCTGAATATGCTCTTGACCGTCATAGCTCTGCTCCTGTTACTGGCGGTGGTGAGTGTGGCTTATTCGCAGTGCCGGCCATTATGACGCAGCAGTGCTGAGACAGCATCTTTGCAGGTCCCAGTGGAGGCGGAGGTGGAGGAGGAGGCATAGCTTCAGCACCCAAGCCACCTGGTGGAGGGTCAGGACCATCTGCGTCAGATGTAGCACAAATGTCAGCTGCGCCCCAGCTGGGCGGTATCTTCGCTGGGGTAGGCATGCCCAAGCTCAAGAGTGCCTCGGGCACAGTCTCTACAGGTGAGCTGGCAATGGCTAGCCAGGCCAGCACAGAGTAAACACTCACCTGAGCTCTCATACTGTCGATACTTTACAGGCCGAAAAGCACCACCGGCTGCGTCTCCTGGTCCTTCCTCGCCGCCACCGCGCGCTCCTGCTCCGCCAGCTGGAGCTCCTCCCAGAGCACCACCTGCGCCGCCTCCAGTCCCTCCCGCAGGCGGTCCACCATCAAGACGGCCACCTTCTCCAGTTGGCTCACCTCCGGCTCCACCTACCGCGGCGCCAGCCCCTCCCCGTCCACCTGTTCCGCCACCAGGAAGACCGACCACTGCTCCTCCTGCACCACCACCGCCGCCGCCTGGAGGAGCCGCTGCACCAGGGAGAAAGCCTCCTGCACCTCCTGCGCCCCCTGGTGCTCCTCCGCCGCCGCGCGCACCACCGCCGCCCCCGTTAGGTGCAGCTTCTCCCCCTCCTGCAGCTCCCCCTGCTCCGCCGATACCCTCTTCTGCACCAAAGGTGAAGCGCGCTCCACCACCAGCGCCTGCTCCGCCTGCATCAAGAGCTCCGCCTCCGCCAGCTCCGAATGCGCCATCACCGCCTTCAAGACCCTCTCGAGTACCGCCGCCGCCTGTCCCAACCTCACCCTTGCGAAGCAGCACGACACGAAGGCCTCCTCCTCCACCCGTACCTTCTCGAGGTGCCGATTCAAGTCCAGCTCCTCCACGTCCATCTCTCCCTCCTCCAAAACTCCCGGAACGGACACCATCGAGCTTGTCCGCGAATGGAGCACCGCCAAATGTGCCTTCGCGTCCATCATCTGGGCTGGGCCCTCCACCAATGCTGCCTAGTCGACCGAGCTCAGGGTCCATCCCTCCAGCGCCATCTCCTGCTCCTCCGCGCTCAGTACCTCCTCCACCTCCTGTTATGCCGACTGGTACAGCTCGTGCCCCACCTCCACCTCCTCCAGGAGGTTCACGAGGCGCGCCTCCTCCTCCGCCTCCTCCCCCGCCGCCAGAGGATGAAAATGGCTACGATGATTACAGCTCGAGCAGACGAGGCTCGCGCATGGCAGGAGGTCCACCTCCTCCTCCGCCCCCTCCGCCACCTGAAGACGACGACGATGATGTGTTTGCAGGCGGTCCCAGAGCGCCTTCACCTCCACCGACTATGACCTCTACTACACCTTCTGGCTCTATCACCCGCAAGTTCCCACAATCAGCACATTTCCCCACCCCTAGGCCTTATATGAAGCAGGAGAGACACTATCCTACGGGAAGAACGGAAGGTAGCTCGTACGATTACAAAAGAGTTCTGGCTGGTTGATGTGTATGTACAGCTCCAGTGCGTCGTGCTATCAAAAGCAGTATCAGCTGGCAAAGCAAGTCTTGAATGAGTGCTCAGGAACTGATGCCAAGCAGACAGACTTGCGCATCGCCGCTATCCCTGTGTCAACACACGCTTCTCATTAGCTGGCAATGCTGTTCTTCGAATTGACCATAGTCAGAGCAGGAGATGCTTTCGTTGCGCAGCGTGATGTACTTTTCACACGAAGATGCCAGCAAAGACTTGCAATGTCAGCACGAGCAAAACCAAGACTATGCGAGATAAAGATCTGGCATTGCATGGTGATTCAACTTCTCTCGGAAAAGGGAACTATACTGTCTGGTGGCTTTTGACTGTTAATCATCTTTTCAAGGACTTAATGGGGATAGCCAGGGTAGAAGTGGATGGCATCCACATCTAGATTGGGTACGGCGGTGCCCAGGCGCTCATCGGTGGCTCTGTTCTTGACGGTGATGACGCCCTGTGGATTGACGGGAACAGTGGGATCGTAGAGGCTGCAATCATGTTGCATCATCAGATGGTGAAGCGGTGCGACTACAGTGTATGAAGTCTGTACTCACTCTCCTCGGAAAGTTACTTCGGTGTGGCACCTTTCGGTGCAAGTGGCACTGTACGCATCGCCCGAGCCTAGACTACAAAGCCCAAGATAAGATGGTTAGCCATCGCCACATCAGAAGCTCAAGTCCCTACTGATGCCGGGATACCTACAGGACATTGTCTACATAGACGTCGAAGACACCGCGGTCGTTCTTCTTGCCTCCGTAGATGAGAATCTGGCTGTAATCCTTGTTCTGGATCGAGTAAGTACTGCATTCAAGTTCATTGCGAGTTAGCGTGGCTGTTGATAGGATTGACAGTGTTGTGGCCCTCACGCGGCGGGATCGTTGCTGTAAGACTCGGTGTTGTGTAGAGCGGGCACGCCGAGCTGGTCCTGGTTTGCAGCATGGGTCCAAGCTCCGGAGTACGTGATGCTGGGGTCAGCATCGTCGATCTCGATGGAATTGTCCATTCGCTGAATCAGGGAAGGCTTTTGGGCGAGACCAGATCCTTCTTGAACAGGTGCTGCCAGCACGATGCTGCAGAGAGACAGCGGCAGAACGATGGCGGAGAAGTGCATTGTCGTAGGCGAAGTGTCAGGTTTTTTACTGTGTATTGAGAGAAGAGACAGAGAGGGCGTCGTGGTCGTCCTGGCTTTTATACTTTCGCTCGCTTCGGTGATGTTCGTCATGCTGTGCGCTTGCAGTTTGCAAATGGCGACAAGCTCACGGCGTTAAGGTGACCCCATTGAGTGTCGAAGACGGCCAGCGCATGGCAGAGTGTGGCCGAAGTCTCTCTCTCCTGTCTCCGGCACCTACAAGCGTCGTATGTGTACCGCACAAGACATGACGTCGTCAGCTTGGTCAAGCTCACGGCGATAGCCGTGTCCCGAGTCGTGACCATGTGCTCCTGAACATGAGGCGCTGCAGGCCACCACAGGCCTTGATGCGTTAGTGCAGTAGGAGCTGTGCTCGAAGAGACGACATGGTCAGTCAGCGGCGCTGGTGGATTGCGTCGCTCTGCTTCACCGCCCAGTCAGCAGTCCCCATTTGAAAGGGCCGCACTGCCTCGGTTCGCGCTACCGAAGCTTGCTTTGCATCTATCATAGGTGGTTCTTGACCAAGACCACCCTGCCTTGCTGTGCCATCTTCGTGTAGGACATCTTTGGCTCCACATCCAGCTGTGAAGCTTCGAATAGATGCAACAGCCTTGCATCCTAGCCCCATCGCCGGCCTTGCCCACTGGGCGAATGATGCTGGCAGAACTTGACTGATCTTCCAGTCTCCTGTCAGTCGCGTTCGGAAGTCTGGAACTGCTTGAAGGAGATGTATACGCGCGCGAGCACCTTTGATACGACGCCGTATACTTGGGTCAGCATTGGTTGGCTGGAGTCACGAGTGCAAGGCCGGGCAGGCCTGAAGTCACGTTGCCACCGGACTTTTTAATCTTGCAGAGGCCTCCACCTACTGAATAATACAAGCTCTCGCGTGTCTACCAGTGCCGTGTAAGCGAACAACGAGAAGAATCAGTGTTTTGAATCGCTGTTATTCATTCCAGAACTCGCCACTTTGTGTTCACAACAACAAGACTTAAACACACGAGGCCGCTAATAACTTCTGCCTACACGACGCTGAACTCATTAGCATGCGTACTTCTCCACTATATCCCGTGCTCTCTGCCGCTGCTGTTTGCTTATCTTCAGGCCGTCCAGCATGTGTAAGCTGGGCACTGCTTCGATGATCAACGATCTGTACGCAGTACGGCGTGCTAGCCATTCGTTTGGCAGAGTATGCCGATGCGCACTGTCCAATGCCTTGTACGCTTTCGAGCCCGCCGTAACTTCCGTCATGAGATTCATGTTTGGTGGTGCGGTAGGAACATTTGGCGACGGATAGAGGCCAAGAGTCATCGGATTCAGTCTGAGGGAGAAAAAACTTGGTGAGCAGTTGACAAGCGACAGGCGAGAGACACGAGAGACTTACCTCAGATCTAATGTCTCAAGACAGCTGCACTCTAGCCAGACACCTAGCATCTCTCGCACCTTCTCCAGCCTGTTGCCAGTCGCCGAAACGACTTGTAGCCGTTTGACGCCGGCAATCGGGCTGAGGGAGGTAAGGAAGTTGTTGTCCAGTACGAGAACGCGGCAGTTGGGTACCAAAGCTGCAAAATCCGAAGGCAGAGATGTGAGGCGACAGCCAGAAAGCTCCAGCAGAGTCAAGTTCAGGAATTGCTCGGCTGGGAAGGCTTCGGGAAGAGGATTGTCTGCAACTTCGAGTCAGCAAAAGATGACGAAGAACCGTCTGACGGAAACCTACAGCTCAGGTATAGCCGCCGAATGTCACGTAGATCCTTGACAGGGAAGTCACTACGCGCAATGTTAGATTAGCCCAAAGATGTGAACCGCAAGGTGAAATCTACTCACATTGAACCTTGCCGCTGTTCCCGCAGACTGAGATTCTCAAGCTTTTTCAAGCGTTCCGTGCCACAAAGTGTCGAGATTCTGTTCGAGTCTGCAAACATCGTGCGCAAGTTTGGCATTGCCGCCAGGTTCAAGCTCTGCAAACCGTTGTTCGATACTTTCAGAATGCGCAAACTGTATGTCGTTTCCGAGAGCTCTAGATGCAACAGCTTGTTGTGATCTGCAAGCCGAGCGTTAGCATGCAGCTCAACCTTCTTTGTCGCGGCATCGAGCAGCTCACCGAGGTTGACTGCCTTCAAAGCAGGCAAGGTCTCTAGCCCAGTCAGTTCAACAAGGTTGTTGTCCGAAAGATCCAAGGTCTCGAGACGGAGATAGCTCGTCGTCTCCATTCGTATTTCGGTCAGAGCATTACTGCTCAAGCTGAGCGTGACCAGACCATCGAGCTCGTGGATTCCGTCGATACTCTGGATGGCACATCGATCCGCCTTCAATGTTCGCAAGTGCTTCAAGCACCCGAGCTGATGGACGCTCGTGATGCCCGTATTGCCGCTGATATCTACAGATTCCAGATTCTGCAGATAGCCAAAGGACGACAGATCGCTCAAGCGATTGTTTACCAGCGAGAGGAACCGCAGACTGGCAGGCAGTCCCGTGAGGTATGCCAAATTGTTATTACTGAGATCGATCTCGTCCAGAGCCGGGATAAACTCCTTCAAGCGAACGACACTTTCGATTCCGCGCTCGTGCAGGTCGATGGTCTTTAGATCCTTCCACGATGGTTCGAAGGGAACGACATCCGTCAAAACCCTCAGCAGGCGATCGTAAGATACTCCAAAGGAGCATTCGGTGAGAATGGTCGCGTTTGCATTGAGAGGCTTGCGATGCCAGGCCAGAGTGGATGTGGTCGAAACGACCGAATTGCCCAAAGTGTCGGAAGGCCTCGGTTTCAGTCGTAACGATCGAGGTCGAACATCGCTGTGGTATACAGCTGTGGGTGTGTCCTCCACTGCATATGCATGACTCGTCGCTTGACGGCTTCGTCCCTCGAGGTGCTGAGAGGTCGATGGGTTTGGCCTTGTGACCGTACAAGTTTGTGCGTTGAAAGACAGCGCGCCTTCCTCTTCCTTGTCGAGGGCATCCTGCCGCTGTCCCTCCTGCTCGTCAATGTCATCACTTTTTGTAGAGGCAGGCGATTCTTGCAATTGGTTGCGCAGCGCGCTTGGACCTGGCTGCGGGACTCGTTGTTCGAAAGAATCGCCTCGACCAGGTACTCTGCCATCTGAGAAGCTGACACTCCGACTTTGTTTAGAATTGAGCCTAGAGATGATGCGGGAGCAGGGCATCGGTGTCGAAAAAGCGTTTGGATCGCTGCGCTTAAGCGCTGATTTGGGAGGAACACTTGTGCTGCTGACGGAACGAGAGCCCTCACCTGCTGCACCGAGGCCTGCAGAAGAGGTACAGGAGGATCTCGGCTGTTCCGATGACGGTATTCGAGAACTCGTGGGTCGAGAGGATGCTTCCTGTATTGAAGGAAGATCAGGCGAGACAAAAGGGTGCACGACCGATGCGTGCGGAGGCGTGGATGTTTTTTCAGTCCTCTCGCTTGTCTGAGAAGTCGCCAGTGCCGCGCTTCGCACTAGGACGAGCGAGCCACTCCGACTATGCCGAGATGTGTTGTCACCTGGTTGTCCTGCCTTGTCTGACTTTGACCGACTGCTCTCCAAGCTTGTCAGATCTCTAAAGGGATCGTCTTCTGTCGCCGACTCCTCCGTAGTAGCAGGGACTTCGTGTATTGGGGAGAGCTCAGGACTTTGCACAGCGCTTGCGGCCGCCTGCTTCACCAGGCCTGCCGCGTCGCGCATCTTGATCCACTTCTTCTGTTGGTCGTCAAATACCATATCTCCCAAGACATCCTCCGTCAAGAAATTTTGCGCCTCGTCTGGAGGAATGTTGACGAAGCCCGCTCGCCCAGCTTTCACCGTGTCGACGGTCGAAGCCACTAGACTTGAAGGTGCCGTCGAATTCGAGACGACTCTTGTAGAAGTCGAGGTGAAGAAGCGATCGCTTGATGTGTGCGACGAAAACGATACCGGCTGTTCCGGTGCCCGCAGATACGTATTTTGGCTAGCGCTGCCGACACTGTGTGGTGCAGTGGCAAAAGTCCGCCCAGTTGTTGATCCGCCTGCTGTGCCAGAAGTAGATCCGAAGCTCGACAGTCGGCCAGGCCGACCCATAGCTAGAGGCGTCTGGCTGAGCGTGGCACGCATAGAACCTTGAGCAATCGGCACTTGACCGATCTGGGGCAGTGGGGCAAGCGAATCAAGCCTTTCTTCGTCTGGCGTGCTCAGGTCCTGCAGTGACTCATGGCGGTCTACAGAATCATCTTGCTGCTGATCATGATTCTCTTCCGTTTCTTCTGGAGTTGGCTCGAGGCCACTGGGCATGCGACGCAATTGATGTGCAGTAGCTGCAGTCATTGGCGTAGGATTTGAAGGTCGACTCGAAACAAGACTATTTGCAGCAGGGACTCGTCTAGCTTCCGAAGTACCGAGATACGAAGTGCTGACCGAGCCCGTATCTGGCGTTATCGCAATAGAGGGAGGATGCCAGCTGTGCTGGGTCGGCTCTGGCTCTGGCTCTTCCTGCAGACAGGGCGCTTTGAGCAAGCTGGCCTCTCGCTCGGTATGCCGTTGTCGAATGCGCTCCATGAGCGCTTTTGCTTCCTGCAAGCGATTTTGGACCATGTGCGCAGGGGTTTTTCCAGGTCGTTGGGGTGAGCGATGTTTGGGCGTTTCCGCGGCTCTTGACCCAGACCTTTCGTGTTCCTGCGCTGGGTGCACGCCAGCGCCAAGATTTGTATTGTACGACCGAACAACCGGTGCAGTCATCGGCGGAAGCGACCGTAAAGGTGGGCGTGAAGGCGAGTCCCTCAAATCCGCTGCAGTCTGCTGTCGCGAGAGCTGCCCAAGTTTTGATGCAGTGTGCGGCATGGGTCTCGACGACCCTGCAAACCCCCTCCGCAAAGGCGAGAAACCATTGCGCGGCATGATTCGATTTGTAATGTGCTTGCGGGGTGAGGGAGACCGTCGCAAGTCGCTGACTGACAATCGAACCCGTTTGGACGAGCGCGTATTGACCAGACGGTCATGCTCGTCTTCGTATTGCTGTGGTCTTGGACTGTCGTAAGCTGGCGAAAATCCATTGGCAGTGTGATACGAATGCTCTTGTGTCTCCGAAGGCGGCCCTTGGTCTTGCTCATCGTCATAAGCGACATTGGATCTGCCTTCTGGCTGCCCGTCTGCAAAAGCAGAGTTTTCCCCGTGTTCCTGCGACGGCGGTACGTATTGTGCCCGGCGCGAAGAGACAAGCGCTGAATTGAGGCCCAGTTGCGAGCCTGAAATATCGAAGCCTGACGATGACGATGCTTCCACCTGCCTCGGCGGCGAAGTGAGTGCTTCAATATCAGCAACGAGCGCCTGCAGATGCTCGCGTGTATACGTGTCTTGCTGAAATTTGAAGATGCTGAGCGCCGGTGATGGGCCTGGAGCTTTAGTTGTACTTGCAGGAGCTGGACTCGATGGCATTGCTTGTGGTTGGTTTACTTGCAATATCGAGCCTGAAGCGGTCTCAATGACTGCGCTGCGGCGATTCTGAGATGACGACGCGACAGAGGGTGTTGAAGTCGCAAAGTCCCGTACGTTGACCAGAGATTTTTCTGGTGTGTGCTGATTGACGCCGCTCTCTGATGACTCTTGTCGACTTGATCTTGGAGATACTCGGAATGAGAATTCAGTCGTCGGCGGAATTAAGCGTGCTGTTTCGGGCGAGGGGGACTCTTCTTGCAAGTGGTCGGGTTGTTGTTGGTCAAGCAGGTTTGAGAAGGAGTCTGTGATGTGGAGCATGTTGCAGGATCATTCAGAGCCTGACGAATTGGCACTACAGCTGGCTCAGATTACTCACGTGCATGCAAATGCGAAGGGTCGGTAGCTTCTGCGTGGCTATGCCCGCCATATTCCTGTGACTTTTCGTGGGTCGAAGATCGCAGGCTCGAATGTAGACTTTGCTGCTCGTCGACGCTTGCGTCTATTCCAATGTCACGATGGTCATTCTGATCATCTTCTTCCTCCTTCGGAGCGTCATCCGCATCTTGCTCTGGAACTGCTTCAGCGTCTGGCTCTTGCTCTCCTTCTGCTTGCTGACTTGACGCCTGCTCCGGCTGTGTAACCGAATCCGAGCCAGCAGCAAGCCCAGTTTGAGACATCTCAGCGCTGCTCTGCTCCGGCGTGGGCTGCAAAAAGAGCGACTGCAGTCTGTTTGGCGTATTCTGCATGTGACCTTGCTGCTGCTGCAGCGCATCGAGCGCGTTGTGGCGGCTGTTGTTCTTGAAGGCTGCTGCGGCCATTGCGAGGTGATTAGCAGGCGAGGCTGCAAAGGGAGTTGCGAATATGCTCTTTCCAGACGACACATTCCCAGAGTGATGATGGTCATGATGGTGCTGCTTGCTGGGACTGAAGAGGATGCTCCCGCTGCCTGTCCCATCACCCGCTTTGTTGTTTATGTTGTCGCCTGCAGGAGCGTCGTGAAAGACAGTCGTGCCGTAGCCAGCGGCCTCTTCGCGCGAGTCATCGACCACAGGTGACGGTAGACGTGCGTCCTTGATGACCAGACTCCCGAAATCCAGGGCTGGCGAGGTGGACGCTTGTCGCGGGTCCTGCTCGTGATGTTGCTCGTCTTCAGGCGGCTCGACCCACTCCTCGCTCAGCTCTGCCATCCACGCGGGCGGCATGGCTGACTGTGTTGCGCGAGCATGCAGTGTGCTGCTGCTGCGCTTTATCGGCGTGCTAGTTGTAAGTGAATATGTTGGTGTCCGCGACAGCAGCTAGATACATAGGCGTGAAGGTAAATCGAGCAAACGACCTGGAAGTTCCTTGACTGCCCGAGGCAAAAAGGCGCTTGCACGGATGTCTCTCTACACACCAGCAGCAGTGTACTGACACGCGCAGCAGCATAGTGCAGCTTCAAGGTTGGCCTCACAGTCGCGCCCGCGAGAAGCTACTCCATTTGCACGGTCTGCATGTCAGCGCCTTCAAGCGCAAGCATCGTTAAGAGCCCTGAGCGGACGAAATGTGGAGGTGTCGAGGCTTCAGGTCCAGATGCTGCAAATGCTTCGTCTCTCGCCAGCATCGCATGCAACGATGCAAAGCTGTCTTTGCTGGCTTTTCGACAGCATCGCATTGCCACCATTTTATGCTGGTCTCCCGCATGAGCAGCCATACGTGTCTGCAGGCGTTGTACAGCTTGCCCTGCGGGCTTGTACACCTACTAAAGTATTCGAGATACAGCCACGATCTCGCCGTCTCGAGCCAGTCTCTGCGTCTTGCTGCTTCTTTCTTCCTGCCAAGCGGGCAACTCCGCCACCGACAAGAACGATGACGGAGCAGTCGAGCGGGCTCGAAGGGCGTGCAGCGACGACGACGACAATGCACGCGCAGGAGGTCGAGCACGACGATGACACGCCGCTCACGTTCCTGCGCTCGCCCTCTGGCGGTCCCACCAACGCGGCGGTGAGGCGCTCGCAGACTGTCACAGCTGCTGTAAGCAGGAGCAGGCTGTACCGTATTACCAGCGGTGCAAGCAGCCCGGGAGCAGGAGCAGCAGCGCCGTCACCACCGCAGTCGAGCTCTGCACACCACCACGGCCTGTCTGCCAGCATGGGCGTCTCGCGGCGTGCGAGCGTAAAGTCGCCCACCCTCAATCGGGTCCTTGAAGGTGACGGCGAACCCGAGCGAGATGCAGCAGGTGCGGACTATCAGGAAGACGCCAGCGAGCAGGACCAGGGCGAACTCCCGCTCTACGGTTCTGCATTTGGACTGTCCAGGCACTCGTCGATGCCGCTCAGCCGGGCATTTCGCACGTCGAACAATCCTGGCGCGCCTTGGCAGAGGGCAGCAGCATCGTTGCACAATGATGCAACTGCAGCTCCAGGCAATAATCCCTACGAGAGCCACGCCGGACACACAAATGCACGTGCACATGCTGTTCAGGCGCACACCGCTTCCTCGCTCGAGCAACGGCTCCGCAGCAACAGCACAGCCGCAGAGGTGCGTCGTATAATAAACTTGGCCTGCTTTCTTCTGCGGTGCATTGGCTCGCCCAAGCTGGGAGGATTGAAAGGAAGCATCGACCAGAAATACTGACATCTATTATCTTTGTGTCCACCCTGCTCCCTGACGGCTTTTCTCTTTTTTATCTCCATCTTTCTGTTCGTTCTCTACCATCCTCGATCACCCTCGTTTAAACGACATCAACATTCTCCTCTCATTCGCGTAACACGGCCATCCAGAAGCGGTTGTCTGGCATGTCATCCACTTCACAGCTGTCAGGGGACAATGACCACTCTGGCCAGCGCCAGTCTGGTTCCACGTCCTCGCCGACAGGCCGACCATATTCCAATCCCGCCACCACTACTCGCGACCAGTTCCTCGCAAATGCACCATCCTCTCCCATCAATTCTGGTTTCGTAGTGACCTCACGGCCGCTGTCTGGAAGCATGTCTGGTAATGCTGCTGCTGCTGCTGCTCCGATAGGCCTGCCGCGCAATGCGGTCGGGCACCCCTCCGCTGGCGCCGTGGCTCATGGTCGCAGCCTGAGCAGCCATGGCCGACCGAGTTCGGCAACCGATGGACATGTCAACGCTTCACCATCGCATTCTAGGCGGCCATCAGATGCAACTTCAGGGGCTTCACTTCATAATCCCTTGCACTCTCCTTACAACGCTCAGCTTGGCCGAGCACCTTCAAACGCCAGCACCACTGGCGGCCATTCGCACCACAGCGGCAGCGGAGGGAGTGGAAGCGCAGGAGGCCGTGCTTCGCCTACACCCGCAAGTCCCATTGATGGCAGTCTGCTAGGCCAGAACAACCCATGGAGCCCTACAGCTAGCGAGCGGAAGCATTTCAGGGAACTATCAGGATCGCTCAACCTCGCTGCTCTTCGGACACAGCCACATTCTGCTGCTCCAGGCGGCGGTACGACACATTCACAATGGCCAGAAACGGTTTCGCCTTCGCCCACGGGCAGAGCTGTGCCAGATTCGGCCCTCCGACGGGCAAGCTCGCTCAACACGCACTCCAGTGCTTTGCGCCGTGCACCAGTAGAGGATGCCCGGTCCATGCGACAGCCTCAGCGACGAAATACACCCTCTTTGCCGCCTTTGGTCACATCTACCGATGCGCTGTATACGGCTGCTATGCTAAACGGCACTTCTGAACCCCAGCATGCTGTGGCTGCTCAGAGCGCACATCCGAACGTGAATGCTGCAGAGAATCAGCAAGACGTTGACTATTCGTCGGCGTACGATGCGAGGGAGACCGGTGCAGCAATTGCATCCTCCAACGCTCCTGCATCCAACATTCTCCGCGGTCCTGTCAGCGCCGCTCCGTCTGTGCCCCCCATTGGACATACACACGTGGATGGCCGACCAGCCTTCATTCGCTCTCTGTCGCAACAAGCTCAGCAGGAGCTCCGGAACGGTCAAGCTGGGCACCAGCAACCGCAAGCGCCGTCCACCGCTGTGCAGCCTTTGCGCGACCCTTCTCGTGGCGTGACGACCGCGGGACCTGGAATTACAGAAGGCAGCTACCTTCGCGATAAGGAGCGTCTCGCAGGTACTCAGCATACGCATACGCATTCGCACTCGCTCTCTCACACCATCCCGCAAAGCAACACTAGTCCCGAGAATGTGCCATCACAACCCTATCAAGCTGCACCCATGGCATCTGCACTTTCGCCCACCCACCTTCCATCAGCATCCGCCATGCAATTCCCGACGCTAAACTCGTCCGCTTCTGCAGCTGCATTTTCCAACAACTTGCAGCTCCAGCAACAATTGCTCGCGCAGCAGACACAACAGCTTCAGGAGCAGCAAGCTCATCTTGCAGCTGCACTCGCTGCCGGCTTGACTTTGCACGACTCGCCAAGTCAAGCGAATTCGTACGGCCAGCAGCAAAATGGTACTCTTTCCGGTCTCCTCGGAAGTCCACATTCCCTACCGGCGAACAATGACCCATATGTCATTGCTGCAAAGATCGATGCATTGCAAAAGGCAAACGCCATGCTGGCTTCGGCAGTATCAGGCCCTTACCCGCCCCAAGCACAATCTCAACAGCAGCAAGCCCACCATAGACAGCATCATTCGCTCTCGCAATCTCTCAGTCCGGCACTCGGCGGATCCTTTGCACCGTCGCCGCAGCCGGGTTCAATGCATCATGCGACACCGCCTGGCTCGACCATCATAGATCAGGCACCAGTCTTCCCTACTTTCCCTGTCAATCCACAGCATCAGCAGCAGCAGCATCAACCGAACGGTATCAGTCCTATCGATATCCACGCCCTGGCTGCGGCCAAGGGGTACAACCCGCGTGAATTTGATGTCCGCCCACCCTCCGCCAGGTTCTTTGTGATCAAGTCGTTTACAGAAGACGATGTGTTCAAGTCTATCAAGTTTGAAATTTGGTCGTCCACTGTTCTCGGCAACAATCGTCTAGACAAAGCATTCGCAGAGTCTGCCGACCGCGGACCGATCTACCTCTTCTTCAGCGTCAATGCCTCTGGTCATTTCTGTGGTATAGCAGAGATGCTCACGCCCCTCGACTATACTGTTACGAGCAACGTCTGGGCCCAGGGAGACAAGTGGAAGGGTGTGATGAAACTTCGCTGGATCTACATCAAGGACATACCCAATCCAGCTCTTAGACACCTCAAGCTCACCAATACCAGCGAGCAAAAGCCTGTCACAAGCTCACGAGATACCCAAGAAGTACCCTACGAACAAGGTTGCGAAATGTTACGCATATTCAACACGTATCAGTCACGAACGACACTTCTTCAGGGTATGTTGTTTTGTAGCCAGAGGGCACTTGTGGCTAGTGGTACTGATAAAAAACGTTGGCGTTCGACAGATTTTGCCTATTATCAAGCGCAGACACAAGCACAGGCCAATGGCCTTGCTGGCGTCCCGCAGAACCCGCAGAACCCGCAAATGCCTTTCAATGGCTCCAAAGCCAACGTTAATGGCCCTTTTCAAGGTCAGCAAAGCAGCAGAGATCATTCAGCGCCGCCTCCGACTTTTGCCAATGCTGGCCCAACGAACGCTAGACCGGCGGAAGTACCGCATACAGCTGGACACCCCCGACAATACGTGGCATCAAGCAGATGATTCAATTACCAACGACTTCTATTCTGCTCCCGCTCTGTAGTGGATTCTGTAGTGCAATGTGCCGTCTACGCCCACAAAATCATCATTGCGCGCACTCAGCTCCATATGACACGAATCTCAAACCAAGGCTTGGACGACAGACCACTTGTCACCTCCTCAATTTGGCCATCGACTTTTCTCACAGAAGAATGACAAATTAATAGTGCTGCACCGAATAATCGCAAGAACAGCTGCACGGCCTCGTCGAGCCGCCTTCTGTTGTCGTTGTCAAACAATTTGTAGCATATAGTTTACAACCGTCTCTAATAGGCAACTGGACTGCTCCATTGCAACTAATGCATTTGTGTTCCTCATCGGTTAAGCTTGTAAATCTTCTGCGTCACACGCTCTCACTTGACTCGACTTTCAGAACTGCTCCTTCCTTTTCGGCACCAGTTCTCGCTGAATTCCATCCAGTGAGAAGAGCCATGTTCGCCACTGGTGAAAATGAGGCTCACTAGAATCGCAGTCTGCAGCATGCATACCAGACTAGCACTACTGCTGTACCAGATTGCAAATGCGGTGCTCCAAGCAGGAACGTGTCGGTGACACAGCGCACTGTCACCGTCTAGTATCGATCACCCTCCGCCAAGCAGGTCAAGTTGCCCTCGAGCTTCTTGTCCGCAGACACTATGTTGTTCTAGCATCCACTTTTGTGGCGGAGATGCGGGCCTCACAACTGGCTTCGGCCTGGCCTTCGCTCAACTCCAAACCAACCAACCAACCAACCAACACTACAGTGTACAGTACGTACTGATTATGAAGTGCCGAGTGCATGCAGGAGAGCACTCTCCATCACGCCGCGCCCGACGTATGAGCGCACAAGTCAATTGCCGTGCTCCAAATTGCCGCGCTTCAATGCTGTCATCGCATCCTTGCAGGCCAAGAAATCCCGCACAGCCTGCCTCGTATGGCACAAGGAAGTGCCACTCTTAAAAAGAGCTGCTCTTCGCTTCTCTTCTTCTCCTTCCTCCTCACTTTAACCCAGATCCAACCACACACTCCAGCCTTCACACTCAGATTTTCCCAGACATCATGCGTGTCACTGCCGCCACCGCCCTAGCTCTGTTCTACGCCGGCGCTGTCATCGCCTCGCCGTTGATGAAGCGACAGGACGACAATGACAATGACGACGACAATGATAACGACAATGACAATGGCGACGACAACGATGGAAACAACAACATGTCCAACGGAGGGTCGCGGACTAGCGATGGCGACCGAGACAACGACGCCGACGATGCTGTCCTGTACAGCCCAGCGAATATGACCCAAGTCAACCCTGGAGGCACTGTCGACTTCTCCTACGTTTGCGATAGCGATGACTGCACCAGTGTCAGAGTCGCTCTGATTCAATACATCGAGGTAAATTTAGGCCTGCGTCCGCCGGCAGACCTTTTTAACTTACCTCTCAGTCTGACACTGTTGAAACTGCCGACAGGTCGCAGGCAACTTGATGACCAGCGCCGGTCCCAACGGAACAGGCGTCACGACCCAACTCACCATTCCTGCCAATCTCCCAGCTGGAAATTGGGGTATGTGTAAACCCTGTATTGGCACCGGATCGGAAAATGCATGCTAACTTGAGCTTCCCAGTCATCGGTGTCGATGAGCGAACGGCCGACGATGACAATGGTGATGATGACGATGACGATGACGATGACGAAAACAACGACAACAGCAACAGCAACAGCGACGACGATGACTGGCTCGACTATGACACTCGCTTTGAGAGCGGTGCCAGTGAGTTCTTTCCGTTTTCTCCTAAAGGCGACTAGGTGTCTGACTTTTGGAGCGTACCTCCAGACCGCGGCGGACCAGAAGGCTACTTCATGCTTGAAGTAGGCAATGCAACCGCTTAGGTGTCGCTCGGCCATCGGCAGCCGCATAGTAGAAACTTGCAAGCAGCCAGATCTCGCCTAAGAAAGGCTGGCCTTGAATGCTAGACCTCGAGCGAAATCTTGTTCAACACTTGTAGCATCTGCCCATCCATTATGTATTGTCAATTCAAACAATCTGTGTTTTTCACACACTTGAGCGGGCATATGCAATGTCCTCTTAGTGGCTCACGTGATCGGCCTTAGCAGATGTGGGTTGCTTGCCCTGTCGAGGCGCTGTATGTTCGCGTCCCCGGTGGGAACGCATTTGATTCCGAGAAGACACTCGCATGTTGACATTCAACTTGGCCTTGTACTAGCTTCCAAGCAAGGTGTGAGTGTGTCTGTGTACGAGCGCTATCAAAGTAACGAATTGCAGCATTCGTTACATAGGAAGTGCCAATTTGAAGTATACAATCGCTCTATGGGCCTCCAAGGTAT
Organism: Cystobasidiaceae sp. HBUAS51001; assembly: GCA_003351005.1. Lineage (NCBI taxonomy): Eukaryota > Fungi > Basidiomycota > Cystobasidiomycetes > Cystobasidiales > Cystobasidiaceae > Cystobasidiaceae sp. HBUAS51001. The sequence continues at coordinate 38,569 of QOZY01000093.1, read as the reverse complement.
AGAATGTCCTTCCCGAGCCCTTCACTGTTTCCTTTTCGCCAGAAGACGCGACCCTATAGCTTTGGCAAATGATTTGCGTGCGACAGCTCGAGGACCCAGGCCAGGTCTTGCCGACTCCAGCAGTATGTGCGACATGTAAGAGACATGCTTTGCGCCGAAAGTATCCGGGATCGTTTCTTCCAAGTATGGTCGGCGTTTCCTGCGCTGCACGACGATACGGCTTCCTGAAGGCGTGGACCGCTCGTCGTATTTTATTGTGCTGAAAGGCCGTGTTACCCGCTTGAATTCCAAAAGCTCTTCAACTTCTGTGTCCGTCCCATCTGTCTCTTCCCGATCTGTGTCCGACTCTGAGCTAGACTCCGAAGAGATGTCCGCTGATGTGGCCGAAGAGCTGGCGGTACTTTGCGGTTTGACTACCCTGCGTGAACTCGCGACGGGTGACTTTTCCTTGTCGGACGCCTCAGACTCAGTTCCAGCAGCATGTGTACCCCTCCTCGATCTTGAGCGGGATCTGTTACTTGTAGGCGCAAGTTTGATACGGTTCTTAGCCGGCGTCCGCGTGAATGCGCCCAGTGAAGTCGAGGTCAACTTAGAACCGCTTGTTCTGCCTTGGGAACCTTCCGAGACGTAGTCAATCTCTTGCTTGAGGTCTGAATTCTCTTTGGAATCCAACTTTGCCCAAGCTACCTCCGGCGCGTAGATATTATACCATGCTAGCGGCTCCTCCTCTGGCAGCGGCGGGGGCACTGGCGGTATGCGGTCTAGCACGCACTGGACCGCAATGGGAGGCGACTCTCGACCCAGCTGGGCATGGGCGTTCACTGGGGCTGCTAGATTGTGCAGAGAATGGGTAGGTTTTGCAGTATCGCGCGATCTTGCACTGGAAAGCGGCCGGAACTGACTCGCTGGATCGGAACCGCTTGCAGGCTTATGGTAGCCATTTGGCAGTGAGGCGAGTTTGCGGGGCGCTTGTATAGATACCTCTATGTGTGACTGCTTCTTTCTGCTTTGGTGTGATGTGTCATGGTCTTTGCGAATTCGGCGGGCAAGTTCGGCAGTTTTGGCTGAAGGGGTGCCTTTGGGTTCCACAGCACCCTGTTTGCCAGGCCTCAGTGGACATTTGATAGTGTTAGGTGGAGTGGCACACAACGTACGAGGTATTCATCTTCTGAATCCACCTCGTCTTGCCGAGCAATGTCTGCACGCCATTTACCCTTGAGGTGGCAGTTAGGGTTTAGAACTTGGTCAGGCCGCTCGACCCTCAGAAGTGCATGATGTGGTTTATAGCCATCCCACCTTGGCTGCATATGATAATCGTGACCCTGCCTCTCCTACGATGTTGTCCTCCACAGGGTGCCTAATCTCTCGCAATGCTATTGTCATGGCTTCTTTCCGGCTTCCAGGGAGGGTATTGAATCGGGGACCGTGAAGGCTTCTGCGTTGCCGGACTGCTTTGAGGTCACAAGATCCTTCAGGCTACCTGATTGCGCTCTTGGCAAGTGTCTCAGCAGCTTCTGCTTCGATATCCCATTGTTGGCGGCGCGTGTATAGAGGTGCGCGAGTGATCGGTTCCGTCGCAATTCAGCGTGTCCACAGAACGCCAGCCAGCAAAGACACAAGCGTGTTGACGTGCCGAATAGGAAATGTAGAGTCTGCTTGATCTGACCTCTGGGATCTTCGTACGCGCCGCGGTTTGCCAGGTCTCGTCCAGTTGCAGCCTTTCCTAGCCGTCTGTCTCCGCGCGAGCAGCCTCTACTGGCGTTGTACTCCCAATAGGCAGGCAGCGCGGAGCCGCTACCCGGAATGAGCACTCTCCTAGGCTGAGAATGGCGACCTGGGCACCTCTTCCGAGGCCAGCCTTGCGTGGCACCGGTGCGGGAGAGGTAAAGCGGACGGCGTCGCCACGCTTCTCGCTCATCCTTACGCGAACCACGCGAATTCCTGACCGAAGCAGTTTTGGCATCCTCGCACTGATTGACATCTGAGTCGTTCTGTCTTTGATAGGCAGGTCCCTCTCTTATCACTATCCGCTTTCAACGCGGGCAGCACGTAATTTGCATGGCAAACAAGGAATCTGCACAACTTGAAGAACACTGACAGCAGGGCCAATTGGGCTGGAATGGATTTCCTGCCGGAGGTGAGGGTCGTCTTTGGACCTTACGACCAGGTAACTGAACATCTTGTGCAGGACAACACCGGCTACGGCCGCAAGGAATATTGGTAGACATTCGCCACCGGCAAAGTAGCCACTTTTGAAGACTGACAATCTAGTATTGTGCTCTGAACCAGGGACGAGCGGTACTCACGGTGAGACCAGATTATCCTCAATATATCAGAACTGATGGCTGAAAAGAGGAGATCCCAGCGAGGAGACATTTGACTGGTTCCGCAAGTTCGAAGATGTGGCAGCCGAGATCCACCAGTACATTCCAGAAAAAGCTTCTCGCATATTGATGCTGGGCTGTGTATGTATCACCATCGCAAGACAAGAATGATATGTGATGATTGTCTCCAATTCCGCATGTCAAGGGCAATTCTAGTGAGCAATACGCAATATCGTACACAGCTTGCGCCGGTCCTGATAACAGATTCTAGCTCTCTCACAAGATATGTATGACGATGGCTATCTGAACATCGTCAACCTCGATTACAGTTCAGTCTGTATCGAGAGAATGAAAGCTCTGCACGCACAAAGTAGACCGACTATGACATGTGAGTGGAACAGCAGTCTGTTGCAAACCACCATACCCTACACTTTCCGTGCCACGCATGAGAGTGAGAATAAAGACCAGCAAGCGAACCCTATGGGGCCGTTGGAGGCGGTCGATTCTGACAGTTCCCGGTGCCTCCACATTCGACGGCTGACCTGACTTCAACTACACAGGGCTAGAAGGCGACATCCGACAATTACCATTCCCTGACGAGTCATTCGAAGTAGCAATGGACAAAGGGACCATGGATGCCATGATGACTAGCAAGGGCGATGTCTGGGTAGGCTGCCTTGTACGCACTCTTCGAAGCAAGCATATAAGCTGATGGCGGATCCAGGATCCGCCCCAAAGCGTGGTGGACGACTGCAACAAGGAAGTGGACGAGGTCATCAGGTGAGACGCATGGCATGGTTGAGAACTAGGTTCTAGACTGACATATTGGCAAAAAGAACATTGAAATCAGGGGGGCTATTCCTTTATATCACTTTTGGCCAACCTCACTTTCGGAAACGGTACATGACGAGGAGCAATACACATTTGACCGTCAAAGGTCAGTGACATGCGCATGCAAAGACGGACTTTCACTGATAAAGGTCGTTTTCGTGCACAGAGCTACGAACTCAAGGCTTTTCATATTTTCTTTATGTGATGAGAAAGCTCTAAAACGCGAGCGCTACCGCTGTTAGAGTCCCAATTTCCAGCTCTGTAAGGCAGGTCGGCTAAATGCGTCTTATCGGCACTGCTCTGCGTTATTCAAAAAAAAGCTGGAAGGCTTGTCATGCAAGACAGGAACTAGGGCATACCCAGGCTCATTCAAACCAATTGAATGAGTCAAATTGGCACTTCCTATGTAACGACTGCTGCAACTCTTTACTTTGATAGCGCTTGTACACAGACAAATGCACAGTTTGCCTGGAAGCTAGGTGCGGCAAAGTCGAGCGTCTACATGCAAGTATCTTCTCGATGCGAAACGCGTCCCCACTGGGGACGCGGAGATACGGCGCCGTGAGGGCAAGCAACTCGCATCCTCGTCGCCAAGGGGGGGGGGGGAGGGGGAGAGAGAGTTTTAGTCTGTACTTCAGTGTATACAGAAGCGGATTACATGATTTTCAAAGAGAAACTAGAAACTAGAGCTAAAAAGCGTCTGTCTGGGCTGTACGGCTTATGGTCTCCTGAGCTGACGCTCAGTGGGAAGCACGCGCCGCTCCGCTTTGAAGGCCTGGCGTCGAAGCTGGACGTGATCGACGGCAGCAAGAGGCTCGCGAGAGAGGCGACGGGATCGCAAGAGGCAGTGGAGGATGTGGACGTAGGCAGCAGCGAATGCCACGTCCAAGCAGTACGGATGATCCAGGCAAAAAAGGTCGCAGAACTGCGTGGGAGCGCGTAGAGGCGGGTCGAGGTAGCGCCACAGCGCTTTTGCCACAGAGCACTGTAGGAAGACGTGTTCATCGTCCTCAGGCACGTCTTCCAGGCAAAGAGCGCATGCCTGCGAGGCGTTGTTGGGCCATCGGGCGTCTGGTGGCTGCCCAGGCTTGATCCATTTGCGCGGTGAGGGCAGCCGGCGGAGCGCGAGCAGATGAAGTGTCTCGACCTCATCAGGCAGACGTGATCGGACAGGCATTGGGACCTACCCAGCAACATACGTTCAGTATTTGAACAGCAGACCAACTCTGTTATATGGAAAGGACTCAATGGCGCAGTTCGTGATCTTCATCTCGACGCCTCTTGCTAGATCCCAGGCTTACATCTGTTCCCCCCACAGATGGTAGCGCGCTAGACTTCGATTGTCGGCGTTCATCTAGCGGTTGCGTGTTCGAGTCGCGCTTGAGTCTATTGGTTGGCATATGCCGCTCTGCTTTTTTTGCCGTTGGCATCGGTCCATGTCTTTCGCATGGGTCCTGGAATCGCTGAGAGCGCTTCTTTTTGATCAGCTCTGAGTACGATTGAGGATCTACATTACCATACCCGATCTGAATCCGCGGTTTATATTTTCTGTTGCACCTTATCCTTCCTCGCAGACGTGTCTAATATGACCTCTCGCTTGACAGGCTTGCAACGGCCTTCAGGGTTTATTTGACTTACATGCCTGCCTCAGAGGCAGGCTTAGTACGTTCAGCATGCAAAAAGGCTTGGTTGCACGAGCACATGGACCCATTACAAGGATCCAAGACCGTCAAATGATGCCTCCTCCTCACGCCACACTCTTTTGCGACGGGAAGGCCAATTAGAGCGTCTGCCCACGATTCAAATCATATATTTCGTGTAATTCTACAGCTGTATCTGCTTTTGCATCGCTTGAGAATATTTTATGGGACGCCAGATTTGATCTTCTTCCGGTGGCGAAATTTCGTCAGCATTGCCCATAACATAGTCGAAGCCAGTGTAAACTACGCAGGCGAGCAATGCCAGCAGCCAAGCGGGTACCTTTCAAACCGCCTATAAGCTCTGGGGCATCTCCATGATATGAAGTACAACGACAATTGTACTTCTGTTCATATATACTACGCCGTCACTCCCAGATCAGGGCAGATATTCGCAACAGCAGTATCCAAAAGCATCAAATACAGATGAGCATTGACGATTGCGTTCGAAAATGGCTCAAGGAGCTCTTCTGCGATACGTTCACGCGATTGTCCATCTCCATCGCCTCGCCCATCGAAGAGGAAGCCAGCATCTTCTGCTCATCAAACCTAATCAGCGCAAAGCAGCTTTCAAGCACCAGCAACCACTCACTAGGCATCATGCCTGCCAACGCTTTCACTGCTCTTTCTTTCAGGAACGCCTGCTCCGCTTCATCGGGATCAGTTACAGCCGGAGCTGGATAGCCTTCTGGGAACAATGCCTCTTCCACGGTGTGCAAAAGTGCCCGTGTCGTCGAAGCCGTGAATATCCGCGTGTACAGATAGTGCACGAGTATTCTGGTATACGCAATTTGAGCCTGCAATCGGCACGCTTGATCACATATGATGCTTACCGATCTGAGATAGACGACGCGACCGTGCCAATGTTCACTGCTGTCATCGCTAGCTGAGAGATAAGGTCGCGCGGTCCATGTCCCACCAGGACCGTTTTGACGAGGTTCAAGCTAGGTCGTAATAGATCACCGCACGAGTCTGGCCGAGAGCGATACCGCCGATAGTGCGAAGAAGCAAAAGAAGTAGTAAGGAGCCAGGAGAGATAGCCAAAGAACGCAGTGAGCTGGTAGAAGAGCACAGGCAAGGCTGCCATGTAGCCTGCAATTCGAGAATACCAATCTTGATCAACTTTGAAAGAGGCGGAGACTGGACTTGACACCTTGATGGGCTTTGAACGGCCTTCGAGAGTCTTGCCGATGATATTGTGAATGAACCATGGCTGTGTGACTTTTCGAAAGACGCCTTCTAGAACGATACCAACGATGACTTCGCGAATGACGCTTCGTTCTGTGTCTGCGCCAAAATCTTCAGGTGGCAGCAGCTCTTCTAGTATTGCGTCGACGGCGGCTCGGATATAGTCTGCCTCGAGATATGCAGGCAGACGCTCATTGAGCGTCTGGTCTTCTGGGCTACCGAAGCTTGTCGCAGATACTGCTTGTGCTTGGATATTGAGCTTGACAGCAACATGTGGCTGTAGAGAATGGAAGAAGACCTCGAATTCTGTGAAACCGCCGTTCACGAACACACCAGCACTGTATGCAGAACGACACCGTTCTTGTGCATTTCGATAGTCGCGAATGTGCCGTTCGAGGATCTTTGGGATGGTCGATGTCAAAAATCTGATCTTGTCGATGTTGCGTGGGTCGCCATCATCATCAACCTGCTCATAGTGCTCCGCCGCTTCGCCTGCCTTGCTGCTCTCCTCTCTGGTCACACTGACGTCCACAAGTCGCCGCTCGAGCTCCCTGAAAACGTGACTTGCGACTCTGACAATCTCCAGTGCGAATGCCCTATCGCGAGATATCTTCGAGTACCACGGTGATATGAAGCCTCTATAGATGAGCGCAAGGAGGTTGTACAGTTGCGCGTCGATATCTTCGGTTCCAGGCGTCTCGAGAATACGTGGTGGCGCTTCGCCAGGCCCTAGATTTGGATATAGCAAGCGCCTGTACAGCGGGATTGGGGACGTGTCTTGCTGAGTTGCTTGATACGATGACGAATCGCCGCGTCGAGAAGCACGGCTCAGCCCAACTCCGCTGCGACTCTTGCCATCGAGCACACGGATACCTCCGCCTATTCGAGGTCGCTGCACAGGCTTGGGCGGCTCGACCGGAGGCGCAGGTCCACTGGACGCCGCCCTGTGGCTGCGTTTCATCTATGTGTCATTTGTGTGGGCAACAGTGTTTCGAGGTGCACTATGTGACGGTCAGAGCAGAGCAGAGCTTGGACACCTCGACTCTCAGGCTGCCGCCGATGATGCCCTTTGCAGTGACCGACTGTTGTGGTCTTCACACGCGCACACGCGCGGTCTGCCATACTACAGACTGACAACATGTAATAACCGAGACAAGCGAAAGCAAGAGCTGCCCTTGCATACCTTGTTACATGCATTGACCGGGATGCGACGAATGCCCGCCACAAAGAAGCACGTGCAGATATGGAGTACGTATGATACAGTTGCACAAAGTATGAGCTGGTCTACACCACTGTGTGGAGCGGGTGAAGACGCATGGAAGAGAGATGAGGTAGCTGTCCTGCAGAGCAATCCCCCATGTATTGTAGTCGCGAGGCAAAAGAGCACTAGATCTCCGACTGCAACAGCCAGTGCTGTCCGCTTGTGTCTCAGTTGGTGCTACATTGCAATGCATATCTATGGCAGCGTTTCTTCTCTTTATCCATTCATGGTTGTTTTTGATTCTCTTGGTCTCCTTTCCGGGACAGCGGGCTCACGACCCGGGCAGCCATCTCTTCTTGAGTTTAGGCCACACGTACCGTACGCCTCGAATAGGGCCCACACTGACCACGCCCTTCATGGATTGCGAGAAAGCAGGTCTCGCGACGATAGACTGTATGCTCTTGTCTAGGTTTTGTTTGAAATCCCCCTGACTGACGAGTTTGAGCCACAGTGCCGATTCTTCCGATACGCTCGGTTTCTTCCCTTCTTCTTCCGAGGTACTTTTACCCATCGCTCGAATAATGTTATCTTGCCTCTCGAGCTGCCCAGTCAGGATCTCCCTCAATTTCAAAGGCAGCCGTTTGGCATGGTACGCTCGAGCGCGGGGAGAATTGTCTTGTCGTATAGTGCCTGACCCTTCTGGACCCAGGAAGGAGATGTACTTGTTGAAAGAGCGCACTATTGGCTGATACAGTTTTTGAAAATATTCTCCCTGAGAAGCGACAATGTTCTTGATCTTGTGCGGGTTTTCGCCGATTTGCATTCGAAAGTCTCCTCTATACGACAGCGATGTGATTTCGCTGTACAGGTCTTCTTCGCTAAACGTCTCTGGCAAGAGAAGAAGCGAAGCTCGTACAGCACTGGACAGATTTACTTGATTCGCGAGCTTGATTCTCGGTTCGTCGCGCAGCACATTGATGGGCTTGTGCATTCGTCCGGCGAGATAGAGCGTCTCCCAGTCCATGAGGTCTTTCACAAGCGAATCGACGGAGATGACGCCGTATTTGATGATTCGCCCGCGGACGATACACTCTACGTTGAACCATACGTGAGCTCCGACCTTTTCTTGCATCACGCTGATGACGTTTGACCCGAAGAAGCGCGCGATGAAGGAATAATGGTCCTTGTTTTGGTTGACATTGATGGAATGCCAGTGGTCTGGGTGCGAGACTGCAAAGACAAAGTCGAGCATGGGCTTGTCCTAGAGTAGTAGGATATAATCGCCACTGCGCATCAGCCAGGCCATCAAGCACGACCAGCGAAACATTGCAGAGACTCACTTTACTGTTGTACCCCTTTTGACGGAACACACCACTCCCATACGCGAATGCATATCTAATAGGCGCCCTGAATTCAGACACAATCGCCTCTAGGTCTTTTTGGAGCTCTGCGTCGTCGGCCTGGAAGAGCGAGACGCCCGCAGCGTGCTGGTTGATGCCAAACGAGACCGGCAAGTCGGGCGCGTATAGCTTTCCGTCGAGTGGTCTGCGTGTGAACCCTTCAGGCGCGCTTGATGTGGATGTGTTGGCATCGCTTTCATCTCTAGACGATGACGATGACGACGGGCTATTTGAAGCTGTCCTCGCAGATGAGCTACTGCCGCCAGACGCGCTGGTCGACGCCTGCGAGCTCGGCGCAGAGGCAGACGTCTCTGATGACCCTTCTACATCCTTCTTATCTCCTCCTTGCCGCCCTGCTTGCCCTTCTCGACGAGACCGCGGCTGTGCCTGTGTTTCCGTTTTATTGCTGCTGCTAGCTGCATTCGGACGCGGCGGAGGCGGACCAGCATATGTCTGGTGCTTGAATTGTTCGACCTCTTTTGCGTAGTGTCTGCTAGACACACTCGTGAATGCCCGCTGCGTGCTTATTGCAGTCGCCTCGCAGGCTCGCGCGTAGGCTGCCCGGCTGGCGGCGTGTATGACGGTCGAGCTGCTGCGTATGGAAGGCAGCTGCGAGCCTCGATGTCAGCAGTGAGCTGGGAGCTATAACGATATACAAAGCTCACCATGCTGGCCATTGCATCGTATCAGTCTTGCTTGCTTGGCTCTGGTCGCATGGTGCAAAGCCAACTCCGCAGCGCGAAGAAAGGTGACACAGCTGTAGAACTACCAGTCGGCGATCAAGGCCAATCCTCGTGATTTACCTCCGAAAGAAGCATGCAATTGGTTGCAATCAGTCTAATGCAGTTGATCCTAATGATACACCTTGCTGAATCTCTCTCTCCTTTCACTGCGTTGCTGTCTTGGACAACTTGGCTGAATCAAGCGAGGCAGATGACCTCTTCACAGACCACCTTCCCAGCGCATAGCTGGCTCGAATAACGAGCAAATCGACCGCCATGCTGATGCTATCCTTGATCAGGTCCATCTTGCTGCCATCAACTTCGCGCCAATCTATAGGGACCTCTCGTATAGACACCCCATCAAGCAGCGAAGCGATGATGAGAATCTCAATATCAAAAATCCAACCTTCAACGTGCAGATTTGGAAATATGTCTCGTGCGATTGAGCGAGTGAAGAGCTTGAAGCCGCATTGAGTGTCTGCTATGCTTCGGATGCCGAGCACGGAGAGATACAGGTGGAAGGAGCGCATGAGGAGGTTGCGTAGTTTGGAACGCTGCGATTTCAGACGATGAGCAAGGCAAGATGAGCTTGGAATTGAGTTTTAGCTGTTATAAGGAGTGAGACTGACCTTTACTACCGCATCTGTGGAGACCATGTGCGCACGACTGCCCAGAGCAATAGCCTTGACGTGATTTTCCACTGCCACCGAGGCGTGTCCATTGCTGGCTTTCTTCGATGTGTCGGCACCCTCGGCAGCTTGGCACATCTCGTCCATTGCCTTTACTAGAAGTCTAAGATCCGCAAACTTGCTCGCTCCGTCTGCGTCCACAAACAAGATTCTCCTTCCTCTGGCATGCAAGACGCCATGCCTGACTGCACCTCCTTTCCCTCTGTTCTTTGCGAGTTTGACGATGCGGATGTTCTTGCCCCCTCTGTCTGCGTTGGCTCTTGCGAATTCGAGAGCGTGATGAGCAGTGTCGTCTTTGCTGCCGTCGTCTACGATGATGATCTCGTATGCGTTGGTGTTGCCGTAGGTCGTCACGAGGTGGGAGAGAGCTTCGTCGAGCATAAGTGGGAGTCGCTTGGCTTCATTGTAAGCGGGCACGACGACGGATAGGCGAACAGAATCATCACTGTCGTCGTTGTTCAGGATAGATGGCAGCGGCTGTGGCTTGGACGAGAGAATGGAAGCATACTGCCGCTCAGAGGCGACTGATGGTCTTGGAGTGGACGAAAAGGCGGCTGGGGAAAAGTGGAAGAGCAGGAAGAGGACGGAGAGGAGGAGCTGCGTGTGATGGATGCAGGGAAACGTCAGAGATTGTACTTGCTGTGCTGTCTATTATGGATCTCGCCCACCACTCCTGCTGCGACTGCGACTGTGGCTAGCCAGTGCATCGCATGGCCGACGTGCGCGACGGCGGAGAGAGACTGTTCCCACTCTGATGTATGACCAGGAGTACGAGTATGTGCTGTGCAGTGGGTGTGTTGTTGTGGTGATTTGCGAACAGAAGCAAGCCATGGACAGCGTGCACCTCGACAGCTCTCGAGGATGATCGCAGCGATGAAGTCGTACAATGACTATCGCAACTGCAGCTGTGCTCTGCTCCAACTCGCATGCCAATCTCCAAAGCTCACATGCCACGATGAGCACGGGAAAGCGCGGCGCAGAGGGCAGTCCAGGCGCAGAGTCGGCCTCGACGTCGACCTCTAATGCAGCTGCAGCTGCCAGCAATAACGGCGTCAAGCGCGTCCGCCTGGATGACAGCAACGGCAACAACGCAGGCCACGCTGCATCAGTATCCAACGCATTGGGCAGTACCGCAGATGCCTCGGACGCAGCGCCTTCCTCGCCGGTCGCTTCACTCTTGAAGAAGAGGGACGAGCATAACCAGCGAAGCCAGCGTGGTGGAAGCAGCAGCAGCAACAATGCTAGAGGCGGTGGTAGAGGAGGCAAGAAGAATAATAACAACAACAATAAAGGCAAACAGGGAGACTGGGCAGATAGCGGCAATAAAGGCAAAGCAAGGGATGGCGAAGCAAAAGCAGACGATGACGCCGACAATGATGATGGAAAGTCGAAATTACCAAAGAAGAAAGTCGCAATGGTCATTGGCTATTCTGGACTGGGCTACAACGGATCTCAGATGTGTGTTGAATTACATTTCACTGAGGCCCAAAGACTGACTGACGAGGGACCGCTTTGCGGTGAACATTTCGCACCCTAGAAATCCTGGAGTTCGGACAATTGAATCTGAAGTCTTTGAAGCCTGCATCAAAGCTGGCGCAATCTCAGAAGACAACAGTGACAACGTGAACAAGGTGCGCAGCTATTTGGTGTCTTCACGGTCTTCGCCTTTAAACGCATCAAACTGACATTGCGAATTCTCGCCACAGGTCTCGCTCATGCGCGCCGCTCGCACAGACGCCGGCGTCAGTGCCGCCATCAACGTGCTGAACCTGAAGCTTATACTCGAACCTCCTTCCAAGCCCGAAGGCATGTCCCTCGAAGCGCACATCAACACCTTCCTACCCCCGGCTGTCCGAGTGTGGCAGATCATCCGCGTACAAGGTGGATTTCACTCGCGCACGCTCTGCGATTCGCGAATGTACAATTATTCGCTGCCTACGTATTGTTTTCTCGAACCGAGAGAAGATACACCCATGGGCAGAAGGATCGTTAGAAAGGAAGGAGAAAGGAGCTGGTGGCCTGAACGAGAGGCTAGACCCGTCAACGCGGAGCAAGCGAGCGAAGCTCAAACGCCGACTGACGCTGAAGCTTCGGGTTCTTCGACTACGCCTGCGAATGGTTCTACCAGCACATTATTTAGGGAAGATCAAGCGCTACGCAAAGCATACCGCATCCCGCCGGACGTGTTGGAGCAAGTCAGAGAAACACTCAATGGCTTTACTGGATCACACAATTTTTGGAATTTTACCGTCGGAAAGGAGTTTTCAGATAGGAGCTGTCAGCGGAACATGAAGAAATTGACGGTAAGTCTTGTCAAGCGGGCGATTACACATGAGCTCGTGAGCTCCTTGTCGCTGACTTTTGGATATCTCACATCTCGTTCAGGTTTCCGACCCGTTCATGGTCAATGATCAAGAATGGGTCAGCCTCAAATTCCATGGGCAGAGCTTCATGCTTCACCAAATCGTAAGCCACCCTCCTTCATGGAGCTCCACCAATGTGCATGTACCCGAACTGATGCTCGCACGCTATCAGCGCAAGATGGTCGCCCTTGTCATTCTCTGCGTGCGTACACGGACACCACCATCTCTCATGTAAGCCGTCGATCCGCAATTTTCTATAAAGGCATCTGATGGGCTGATTGCTGTTTGTACAGCCCCGAGACCTTCGGTCCAGCTCGTCTCAATATTCCCAAAGCACCTTCATTAGGCCTCTTGCTCGAGCAACCCCAATTCGAGTCCTACAACCGCAAAATCGAAGAAAGCAATCGCATAATCAACAAGAAACTATCAAAACCGCCAAAAAGTGCAAAGAAAGGCGATAATAGTGACAAGGATGGTAACTTAGCGCCCCCTGCCGAGTCAGCCACGAAGGAAATCGATGAATCTTCCCAATTGCGAGATTTGATCGACTACAGAGCTATCGATGAACAAGTTGAGCAGTTTAAGCGCGATGTTATATTCAAGAATATGCACTCGGAAGAAGCAAAGGAGGACACGTATGGGCTGTGGCTCAATCTGCACGATGGACAAACGAGCAGCGATTTCGACTATCTTAATGCAAAAGGAGTTATCCGTGAGTTGTCATGTGCTTGGAACAAGCTTGTCAGCCTTTACTTTGCTAACGAGAAGGACGTGTGTGCGCAGCACAATCTGCCATCATTGGCAAGAACAAGCCCGCTAAAACAGACGCCACAGAGGACAAACTTGCCAAAGCGGCAAAGGAAATGGGCAAGACCGTTGCGGAACAGGCCGACCCTGGCAAGGCTAGAAGAGATTCGGTTGACGAGGATGCATTCCTGGCGCAGCAAAACTCCGGAAAAGCCTCTGCGGATCTGGAAGGGTAGACGCCACTGAGATGACCGATGGGGCTGTCGTACCTCGCGGTGTTCCGGGGCTAAATCTCAACTTAGCCATTCCGTTTCTCTCCCAATCACGTCCACAGCAAATCCGATCGAGCGTTCTCTCTTTCTTTTGGACCTACGTCTAGTAATCGTTTGGCGCTGCATGCATTGCAATGTAGTGTCAGTGTAGTCGTACAATCATTATCAAGTTCAAGATGCATGAAAAGCCATACTGTGTGCAAACCGTATCAAGTCATCCCGGGTTGACGCGATTTCGTGACCACTTGTCAATCCTCCTTTCGCCAGGTTAACTAAACCTGTTCCGAATTGAAATTACACATCTCATTTGCAGTAGAGTGGGTATGCCTATTCTTGTAATACTGTGGAGGCAGTTTAGCCGATGAGCCAAGAAGGTGTCCAGCCTCTCTGACCGTTGTCTGGTTTGACAACGTAGCTCCAATGGTCGCAGCGCTTGTAGACCCTGACTTTATCACCTTCGCGCACACCGAGTTCTCCTACCCCAGATGCATAAAAGTGCCCAAGAACAACGCCTGCGGTTGAGGCCGATAGTATCTCTAGGTCATTGACGAGCGGCACAACTGCATCTTTCCCGCCTGCCAATTCCAATAGGCAGCCTTTGGGGACCCAACCGGCATTGACAATGTCGATGCCGTCTTCATGCTGCTCCGTGTCTTCTGATCGATGCACGAGCCAATAGCCGCTGTCCTTTGCGAGAACGCGCATCACATTGCCGAAGGCTACGGTGAGCTCGTCTTGCCTGTCGGCCAGGTACGGGTAGACCACAAGTGCGCGGGAGTGGTCGTGTAACGAAGCCAGTATGTTGGCCGGAGAATCATCTTCGTTGATTGCATCAAGACCAGGCCCCGCTTGGATATCTGATGGGCTAGGTTGCAGCTGCACTGGTCTCTTTGCGCCGACAAAGCTGGCCAGAGAGCCTTGCATACCATTCCCTTCGATAACATTGCCATCTTGAGCACGCTTCTCGCGCCAAAACTCGTGTTGCTCAGTGCCCTTTCGACAGGCGATTTGAGATCTTTGATATGCTGAATGATGAACAGGGGACTCTGGCCTGCGTCTTTCTGCTTTTGGAAGATTGCAATCGGCTTCTCGTCGAGTGCGAAGCAGCGGTCTATGTGTACGAAAAAGGATGGCGGTCTCAGCGAGGACACGCGAGTCTGAAATGTGAGAATAGAGCACCCGCTGCTCACCTTTCCCACCTTCCTTGTCGCGGATGAAGAGGACGTAGTTGCGCCAGTCGTGGGGCTCGCAAGCCGGGTCGTGCTTGTTCAGCCATGCACGCAGGACGACGTCGCACGTGTCATCAGGGGTGGTCTCAAGGGCCCGGAGGTCGTCAGTAACGGGTGATGTTGATGAGCGACCAGTACCCTGTGCTGTGTCGCCTTCATCAGTCGCCATTTTGGAATGTCTTCTAGAGGGAGGTGTCCAAGTCGACGAGCGCTCGATGGTCAGCGGCTCCCCCAGGTCAACGACGCACACACGACGCTGGCAGCGGTCGTGATGAAGACAAGGTGACCTGCCAACCAGTGACTATGAGCAGCCTGGAGCATATTCTGCAAGCCTGTCGGACGACGCTGCCCTGATCCGGTCCATCCGCCATTCGAGGCTCACTCGCGCCAACGCGCGCCAAACCGCCATCTTGCCTCGCTGGTGACATTCACGTCTGGTCTCGGCTGTCCTGCATATGATGGAGGTGCGCGACGCTTCTGCTCCTCGCTTGCTGCTGGGTCCTCCCTCCACTGGCGGCACATCACACTGCCCGCAGTGCAGGGCCACCTCACATCAGACTGTGCAATGGGACCTAGAAACGCGCTTGCGCACGCCGGTGCGACGCTGGTGGCTCCACGTAGCTCATGCTCGTCGTCATTGATGTTTCGCTTCGCTGCGGCTATGGTGCATAGCCATGCCGTGTCGATAGCCAGCAGCTCGGCCCCATCGTTCAGCTTCTATTTCGCCTTCGCTTTCTCGTTGTACTACCACAGTGTGGGACCTCCCTGAAAAGAGCGAACTGGCAAAAGATGGAGACAACCTGCGCGGAGAGCTGCTGGCAAAGGGCATTACGTATCCCACGCGTGGCGAATTCATGCTGCTATACGCCAGGCGAACTTCCCAGCTAGGCTTTATCAATGATACAATGCTCATCCGTATGCAGCTACAAACACCCAGTCCCAGTACCACATCCCGGCCAAAGCGTAAAGAGCTTCGTTGCACTGTCGAGAGCTGTTTTGCAGGACCTAGTTGAAAGACATCGATGCACTGGTTGGTGTCGTCTCACCACCTTGCATAGCAGGCAAGGTTGCAGCGTCTTTTGCGACTGGGAGTGCCGAGAGCGGCGTCGCAGAGCTTGGTGTGTGACCGCTCATGCCAGTAGCAAGTGCAGATGTTGGCGTCGATTGCGCGGAACCACTCGAAGATGACGAAAGTTTGCCAACGAACCACGAGGGCGTCCAGCCGCGCTCGCCTGTTGCCTCTTTGATGACGTAGCTCCAGTGATTGTAGCGCTTGAAGACGCGTAGCTTGTCCCCTTTACGCATGTTTACTTCGTCGGATCCACGTTGGGTGTAGTCCATCAGCGCCAATCCGGGCGTGGACATTGAGACTATGGATAGAGGATTGATAGGCGTGCTCGAAGACACTGGCGTTGTCGAGAAGCTAGAGGGCGGGACTGGATCTCGAAAGCCTCAGGTCATGCTGCAAGGAGTTCTACGTGTTTGCCAGACTCACCTGATGTCTCAAGCAGACAGCCCTGCGGCACCCACCCAGATCTGACGATATCGCTTCCTTTTTTTGCCTTTGTGTCTCGATGAACGACCCACCATCCCTTGGTCTTGTTGAGAATAACAAACGTATCGCCGACTGCGACGTCAAACTCGTCTTCCCTGTCGGCCATGTACGGATATATGGCGAGCGCATACTCTTGCCCTTTGCCCTCCTTTTCATCATCGACTTTACCTTTTTCTTCTTCACCACCGGTAGCGCCTGGGTTTGGACTGCTCGGTGACGCTTTGACAGGCTGCAAGTTTGAAGGATGGTGTAATCGAGTAGCACGCGAGAAATCACGGACAGAACCTTCTTTGCCTTCTCCCGTGATGTGCTTTCCTTCGCGTGCACGCTTCTCCCGCCGTGTCGTGTGCTTCTCCAAAGCATGAGCGATAGGCGACTTGATGTCCTTGATGTGCCGCAGCATGAATACAGGGTTTTGCTTCGAGTCTTTGAGCTTCTGGAAGAGCAGGAGCGGTTTCTCATCGTAGGATAGACAGCGTTCTGGGCGCACACTGGTATGTCAGCTCAAGTACTTCTGATAGCGTACTTCCGACCAACCTTGTGACCCATAACATATGAATAGCGCATACTGCCTCCAATCGTCGTTGATCTTGTACTTCTTCAAGGCAGCAGGCAGGACTTTATAGCATGGATCTTCAAGAGTGACTCTAAAGCTCTTGTAAGGATTATCAATAGTCGAAGAGCTAGAAGAAGTTCTTCCGCCCCTATCTGCACTTGCAGAACCTGGGGCAGTGCTCGTCGAAGTGGATGTAGAAGGGGTCATGAGCGATTGCGTCATGTCGGACATGGAGCTCAAGCTAGTTGCCGATGTCGAAGGCCTATTGGGCAGCGCAATTGGTGCTGAAGATGGTGAAGTCGAGGATGTAGCAGGTCTCTGGGAGGGGTGTCCGTGTGCAGATTCGTCCAGCTGTCGATTACTGGGTCCACTGCCTGTTCCACCCATAAGTCCAGAAGGCGTAACGGTCGTCGACAGCAGCTGAGGTAATGGTACCGTATCGGACACAGGCGTGTGTTCACCGTTCCACTGCGCGGCTGGGGCTGTAGCTGATGAAGATGTTCCGACTTGTGGATACGCAGCGGTCGGGGTGGGTGGTTCTGCGCCATTGGCAGGGCTCACGACTACGCTGCTTGGAAGCGGCGAAGGGACAGGCGACACCGGTGCGCCGTCTCCTCCTGCGGTGGGATGTGAAGGCGTCCCAAGCAGTCCATTTGCACCATGTGTCACATCTGCCAGCTTTGCAGCTCGCCTGCGCAACGAAGTCGAATATGACAATAACGCTCCAGCCGGCGGCGCGGCGACGTTTGCAGCTGCTGATTGTTCCGACGCGTGGGATACGTCATGCGTGCTCCGGATAGGTGAATTTGCAGGCGATACTCCCGGTGATCCAGAGCCATCGGTCCCTGTTCCACTCTGAGCGTGCGAGCTTGTCGACGGTCCCGCAGCGAGCGAGCCATTTCGCAGATGCTGTCGGGCAAATCCAGAAGCTGTTGGGCTCGCTTGATTCGGTCGAAGCTTGTTGATCGGTATTGGAGGTTCTTTGGTATATAAAGACCTGCTGAGACCGTAGACTTCGTCGCGCATTCCAAGAATTTGCTCGTTCAAGCGGGCGATGGAGGTCTCGAGTGCCCGAATGCGGTCGTCTGCGCATGCATGAAACGAAGGAAGAAAAGACGAAAGATGAGGATGCAGTCAGCATTCCGGCACTAGTTGTTGTCCACAACAGGCAAATTTTGTAAACGGCCCACCTCGCTCTCGCAGTAGCTCAAACATGCGTTCGGGAGGTATAATACCCGCTGGCGACTCGACCATAATTTGATCCATGAACTCGGCTGCGATGATCGTACATATTTAGCAGAATGCTACTTCGGTGTGCGATTTGTGCGCGACTCACACGGTGGGACCCAATGTCCTTCTTCAATGGGAACATCATTCTGCAACTTGAGCTGATAGACAGCTTTCAAGATCGCAAGTCTCTGGCCCTATAGAGTTCACATGGAAAGGTGTCAGGCGATTACTGTCTCTGAAACTGAAAGTGGTCGGTCCTCGGCACGCTCGGTATACTACGCACCACAGAATGAATGCCCACGTCTTTGAGAGCTTCATGGTCGCACTGTACTAGGATCTCACCCGAGATTTGGTGTTCTGCGATGTGTCAAAGTGCCAAAAAGGAAGAAAGCGTGTGTAGCAGAAGAGAGAATGACAGGAGATAGAATACGGTTCAGCCATGCATCCCGATACGACACGTCCGTATGAAGTCTACGACCAGGTCGCAGTGAAATGGCTTATTTGAGAGCAAACCCGAACGCACCTTTGATCTGCTGTTCGTAGCCTTTGAACCCAAGTGAGCAAAAGAATGAATGAACATCCGGTTCCTCCCAGAAGAGGATACTCGACTGTCAGTAGATGTAGCAGGACGTAGTGTATGCGAGAAGCGTAGTGCCATGTTTGGTATTCATGCGTCAATAGTACGTTCGGTTGCGTGCGAGTCGAGTTGCCACAAATGGAGCCCAGCGACCGCGTGGGATGTAGTTGGCCATTTGCAAATGCGAGCAGCACGGCCCACGGAATGTGATGGCGTAATACGATAGATTGTCGAGATTATGGAACGTGTGATGCCGCCGTGCGAGGAGAATTCAAAGACACCTCGTCAGCGAGGCATGCCACAGGCAACCGCGCCATGAATGGCGTCGAGCACCCATGAACCCACCTCGTCCATTTAGTACAGCGTAGCGTACTGCAGTCTATTCAAGTATTAGGACAGCGGAGCTGAATTGTAGACTTCAAGCCTTGCTCGTTGACGCTGAGCAGAGTAGCTGCAGGAACCTTGGAGACGTCCGCGCCGCACGATGTCCGGCCGACAGATTGGGCGCGCAGTCTCCAAGATGGCACTCTAGACACGAGCAGCAGCTGTCTGTCCTATCCTCTGACGGATGAGAGAGACACTCTTGCACGCTCGTCGGCCCTTGTCCTGTCCAGCTCTGCTCGCTGCTCGCTTGCTAGGCAGGTGTCGCGTTTGTCCGTACTCAAGCCAGGCTCGTCTGCAGTTCCACGCGCTGTCCGGGTCTAGCGCACATGGATGTGCTGTCGTTGTGTGACAAGTCGTCTCGTTCGTTCGTTCTTGCGCTGTGCTGTGCTGTGCTATATGAGGCGGTCCAGAGACAAGGCCAGCGTGCGGCATTGCGTGCACATGCAGACTGTCGACGGAGTGGCGGAGGGAGCAGCTTCAAGTCTCTACGCATGGACTAGGTAGCACGATGAGGACGGCACATGAGGGAGTGCTTCGAGCCTGTCCTGCTTAGCTGGATAGCTTGTTGAGATTGTCTGCATTGTGGCCTAGTCTTGGTGCTGGAACACGTGATCTGAATATTGCCCAGCTTCATGAGCTACACGAGGTTCTGCTTTGCTTTGCTTTGCTCTGCTCTGTCCAAATGTCCATACAGGCTTCTTCATTTCTCAATTTAGACCTAGATGCTATGGCTACACTGACACTCTCGCTACAACACTTCTCTTCCAGGACTTCGACACCATTTACCGATAGGGCTGCCTTCACGAGACAAGCATTATTTCACGCCCTCGACATGGCTGCAGAATAGGCAGAAGATGAAGTCGTACTCGTTTCCCTGCTTGCGCTCTGTGCATCATCTACGCTAGCACGTTTGGTCTTGGTTGTATTTTTGCTAATGGTGCTGTTCCTGCTCGATTTATTGGAAGACGACGATGAAGCAGGTTTGTCGCTTGCTGCTCTTGTTCTTTCTTCTCGAGGGGTAGTCTGGTAGTAGGTCTCGAACATGTTTGCAGTGTGCGAAGCGAGCGAGGCTGGCAGCGCACGCGCAGAGAAGCTGTCAGTGATATGTACTGTCTTTGAAGCAGGCATTTGAACGATGACCGCATGACTCACCAGAATAGCGGCGTCTGCGGTCATTACAACGACAGGCAGGTGTCAGGATGGAAGAAAGGACAAAGTAGTGTATAAGAAGACTCACAGCCTCTGCTCCTGCTTTGCAAATACATCCTCCTCCTCCTCCTCGCTACCGCTCTTGCCAGCCTCATGACGGTCATCGCTGGATTCAAAAAATCCAGATTCCGGAATCTCGCTGTACGGATCTACATCATCGGAGCTTGAGCTGTCGTTTCTCGGGCACGCAGATGACGAAATGATGATGCCAGGGCCTGCCTTGCTGCTGCTGCTGCTCCTGTCTATCTCGTCCAGTTGGCTGTGCAGGGATTGCAGTGACAGGTCGCCGTGTCCCTCCGAGTCGTGCTTGAAGGGGGCAGCCGGGCCAGAGACTGCCGCTTGAAGGTCTGCGAGGCGCTGAAAGACGTTCATAGGCGCGCTCATTGTGTGCCTTTTCCTCAATTCTTGTGGTGACACTCCCTCCTTCCTCGTAGGGTATGCAAGTGGCGGCGTGTGTGCGGCCGTGGCCTGGCCTGGCCTGGCGACTGAATAAGACGAGCAGGTGGAGTACTAATATCTAGGATACGATAGAACAAGAAGGAAGAGTAGGCTGCCCATGCTCTCCCTCCCTCCCAATCTATGACACCCCTTCTCGCTTTTCCAAGCTCTGGACACGTGTGACGACATGCAACTCTTTCATTCATTTTTGACCCAAAGGATAAAAGTCATTAATGCATGACCATGACACGGTGAACCCACAAAAAGGAGGACACACGGAATATGTATCATAGATTTTCACAAGGAGCGCCATATCGTCGAGTAACTGTGTCTCGTCTATTTCTTCCCATGACGCGCTTGAAGACGCGGTAAATGGTCGCCTGCTGGTACTCCGTCATTTGCTTTTCAGGAAAACTCAGAGGGCCAGGATCTGCAAGAAGGACGAGCAAGCCCATCCGAGGCAGAGAAGAGAAGCACGAGCATAGTGAATGTCATTACTTCTCCCTCTAGTTCTATGGACGAAAGCTCTCAGGCAGCTGTGAGTTGGCATTCTGAAATCCGCAGCGCCTGCGCCACTCAGCACGCGCCACTCGCAAGAAGCCCCGAGTCTCGGCCGCGAAAGCGCGAAGGCTGTTCACGTGTAGAAAGATTAATCATCTGCTTTGCTTCCTATCGTATTTTACTTCATGTACACAACTACCAAAGACATTCACAAGTGTCCACTGTTGTGCTGCATAGCTAATTTGCCCGCTGCAGGCACGGGCTACAATAAAAGAAAAAGAGCATCTACTCGACAAGCCATCGTTCCAAGTCTCCCGTAGTACTGCAAGTCATACTTCCATGCAACTTCTGCCTTCATTACTGCAACTTCGTTGGGAGCTGTCGTGTTCGTATGCGACGTATAAGAGAAAGAGAGGTGTGTGTGTCGGTGTGTTGGTTGAGAATTGTGAGAACGTAAGAGTCGGGCTTTGTACTGATAGCCATTCGATGATACGCCGTCATTGTCGAGAGCGTTGTTTTGTTTTGGGGTAGCCGATGGTAGTCCTCGGATGTTGATGATAACAATTACATGCAAAGCTTTGCATGGTGAGGTATAACGTAAATCCCAATGAACCCAATTCTCTGTGCCCCATTCTCCGTGTATTCCTTTCTTTTGTACCTCACGGAACAACTTCCAGTCATTTTTCAATTGGTTACTGAAACTCTTTCACGCGTCTCACAGCAGCGCAACGGCACCGGTGACAAGCGCAAGCAGGCCAACGACGCCAGCAGGCACCGCAGCCATCTTTGGCATAGCTCCGCTAAACGCGCCAGCAGACGAGCTAGGTGCAGCATTGTTATTTGCCAGTGCATTCGCGCCGCCAGTATTGGTTGCGGCAATGCTGCCTGGCGTAGGTGTGACAGTCTGAATGACGGTGATGTTTGGCAGCGGACTCAAAGTGGGCTCGACGGAACTTGTCGTAGATGTAGAAGTGTTGGGTTCCGCAGAAGTGAGAAGGGGTTCTTCGAGCAGGACACCAGTCGCAGTGCGGCTATAGGCTCGCTGATCGGACGCAAGTGCCGACTGGTCGAATTGCGCATTGTAGCTAGCTGACCAGCCGCCCTCGCAGCAGGTCCCAATGTCGGTATAGTAAAAGTAGTGATCCGCCTCGTTGTTGCCTCCAGCGCATCGCGGGTCCGTACGGCTACCCATGCAGACATTGTAATTTTGGCCATACATGTTGGCGCGGCCCATTGCGTGGTCTCGCACAGTATTGTTGCCCCAGACGTGGATGCCGGTGCCCACAAATGCATACTGCGAGTCGGAGGTACTGCCGTCTGGCATCGTCTTGCCGTGGTATGGGATAGATGCGGGGATAGAATCAGAGTTGGCCACGGTCCGCTGAGTAGCGTCGCCGTGGAAGAGACTATCCCATCGCCGGGCACCAGCGACGTTGAAAACAGGCGGACTACCGAACGAGTGTGCGGAAAAGAGCAACCCTCGATTCTTGAGCTCCAAAGCGGCGACTTGCATGATCATCGCACCGAACCCATGCCCTGAAGCAGACCACACGAGATTGCCTTGGTTCTGCTTGATTGCTGCCATGTCATGGGTTGCGGCTTTCACTTCATGCCACGCCTCAATGGCGCCTGTGTGCGCTTGACACGTAGAGTCGCATCCAGCACCGTACAGCGGACTCAACGTCGCATTGTAATTTTGCCAGCCGTATTGCCCTTGGAAGACCATGAGGATTTTCTGTAAAAGTATGCACACGTCAGAGAGACACACAAGGAGGCTCAGCAGCAGCAGCAGGGACTGACGTTCATCTCTGGGACCTTGACCTGCATTCGGAAGAACGCAGACGTACAAGGGGAAATCGGTCAAAGTCAGCTTCGAAAGTCCGGAGGGTCTACCACGCGCCTTCACAACAAGGAAAGCCTTTCGACATGCACTCACCATGAACCCTTCGCTCTTGTATTTCGGCGTAGGACCCCATTTGCCAACTACTTCAAAAGGATTGTTTCGATTGCCAGGGTACTGGTGATTCAGAGACTGTGCTGTGAAAGTCCTTCTGCACGTATGTTCGTAGTCTCCGTAGCTCGCCATCGCCAAACAACCATGGTAGCGATTGTGCTGAGTGCATTAGTGTCAGTCTCGAGCCGGGGGTCGTAAGTGGCCACATGGGCGTGGCTCACCCAGTAGAATGACGCGGAGCCTTGCGCAGTCCACACACTATCATCTTGCGCGCTCACGAGCGCGGTAGATGCTGACAAGAGCACCGCCAGGAGTGCAGCATGTGATGCGACCATGATTCTGTGGGTGTTGTCAAAGGAATGTGAAGGATGCGGGAAGGTGGGAGAGTTGCAGCGGGCGAGAGCGCAGCAGAGGTCAGCAGGGAACAAGCGAGGACGAGAGACGACGTCAGCACAGCAGTTGCGCAGTTTGCACTTCTCGCCAAGTCCACTCACGGTCCTCTTCGTTGGATCTCCTTTTGTGCAGCGAGAGGGGTGCTGCGCGTGCACGGCCGACCAAGCGAGCGAGCTGTCTTGAGCGCGGGATAGACTAGCGAAAGTGTCCCGTCGAAGGCGAGGAAGGCTCGCCTTCTTGTGTGCAGCTGGCTGTGCAAATAGGTGCAGGGCTAGTATTGCTGGCTGGTAGACGCGCTTGTATCGACCTGGCCTTGTCACGTGCAGGAATGAGGACGAACAAGGGGCGCGACCGCGAGCGAGGGAAAGTAAGGGACAAGGCAGTCAGTCAGCAGGGCCGACTTGTAGCTGGATAGCCTTGGGCATGGGAAGAGTGATCTGCGCGTCGTGAGGCGTCTCTGCATTGTGTCTGACGTTTCCATTTCGAAAGGTGGCTGGTCGAAATAGCGGGCACAGGCAGGCCAGAACGCACGCGCCAGGGGAGGAAAGGAAGAGGGAAGACGCGGGCTCACCAGCTAAATCAAAGCGCAGTGCTAGCCTGGCAATGCACACCCGCGAATGTGTAGATAGCGTGGGAAAGGAACGAAGCAGAGCAGAGCTGCGTGTACGCCTTGCTGCCGCTGTTGGCCGTCCGCTTTGCTTCTCCCGCTCGGCCGCTTTTTTTCCTCTTTCAAGAGGTGGCTGGTCGCTATCGCCGTCTGCTGGCAACCTTTTCCGCAGGGACAGGGATGATAAATGGGAGGAATGCACACACACGTCTGCAAAGGGCGGTGCTTTGTTGGACAAACTTGTCGCAAAAAAGCAACAGCAAACAGCACCCTTCTTTGTTTTGCTGTGCTTGCTTTCTTTGCTGCGGGCTTGCTTGCTTCTTTCTGTCCTGGAAGCAAACACGCTGCACAGCTTGTTGCTGCTGTCGGAGTTTGTTGGCGTCACTGCGAATGTAGACAAGCTCAGGCTGTCTCTGATGAGAGGAAGCTGATAGCATAAGACCCTTGAATCTACTGCACTGCTACCACTATGTACGGTATGATGCTGAGCGCAGAGGAGCAGCTCACAAACCAGGCTTCAAAGATCACGTGTCCCCTTGTTTGTCTGCCCCTTTTTTTGCCGCATGGCTCATAGCACTCATCAGATCTGACAAGCGGCATTCCGCAGCGGCAAAGTTGAGCGAACAGCTTGTTTTGGATGTTCCATGGTCTTTGTTCAGCGACAAACATCGGAAATGCCCGTCCGCTTCCATCCAAGTCGAACGTTCAACGTGGGGAAACTGCAAGCAAGCTTCAAGGTTGGCTTCATCGACGTTTATTGTCCTCGGATGAACAACAGATCCCAACAGACCGAGTGACCCAGAAGGACACAATAGTCAAAGTACCACTTCATACATGATACGGCATCTGCATCGTGCGGCGCACTGTATCAACCGAACACGTCGACCTCTGGACCCACTTGTTGGACATTAACTGCATCAGAGCAGATTGACGCCCGCTCGCTATCATGAGTCGTTTGCATCTACATAGAGTGCTCATCCCTGTCTTGCTACTGCACCATTTCCTATGCTTATGAAACTGCACACAGCGTCTCTGTGTTGGCTGCCCGTTTAGCAGCATCACGCATACGGTATGCCCTGCACGACTGAGTCGCAACACGAGTGCCGCCTTCCGGGAATTAGCTGGACAGCATCCAGCATACTCAGTAGCTCCAGAGCACCCATGCACATGCTGTGATGATGCAAAGGGTGTGTTTAGACTGTCCGATGTCCAGATGCAAGCTTGCTGCAGAACAAGGCGTCTCATTAACGCGCCTCTGTTCGATTGCATGCCTGACAGCGAGGCTAAAGGGAGAGACAAACAACAAGATCGACGTAACAGGCAGCCCAGCGTGACCGTTGTCTGGCGACCAACAGCGTCTGCATCGACCTGGTTGCAACGAAGACCTACGCCTCGCTCGTGCGAACCTGCCATGCATGTCGGGCCCGGTCTTGGGCAGTCCGCTCGAGGCGGCAGCAGGCCAGATGCAGGTCCGACAGCGGCGACAGCAGACACGTCACGAAGGAAGCATGGCAGACAACGAGAAGCATGCTAGAACAGATGCACGGCGGCGCGGTAGACAGGTGGACGTGCCTGGAGATGGCATTGTCGTCTTCGAAGGGACGCCGCTTGATGAATACCTCGCGGGCGTCGCGCCAGGGGAAGGGGCGCATCGACAGCAGCAGGAGCAGGAGCAGGAGCGGGACTGCGAGGCAGATGCAATGCCCAGCACGAGTCGAATCAGCCTGGACAGT
This sequence comes from Cystobasidiaceae sp. HBUAS51001, assembly GCA_003351005.1. NCBI lineage: Eukaryota > Fungi > Basidiomycota > Cystobasidiomycetes > Cystobasidiales > Cystobasidiaceae > Cystobasidiaceae sp. HBUAS51001. The sequence goes on along the minus strand of QOZY01000093.1, from coordinate 12,769 downwards.
CCAATGTCGCTGCCACGCGAGCCACCGGCGAGTAAAGAGGATTCCGCTGGGAGAAGCAGCAGCCAGCAACCAAAGCCGACAAGCAAGCGCAATCACGCGCGACGTGCGAGAAGGGAGAGCGCGAGCAGTGCTGGGAGTCATGATTCGCATCGCTCACATGCCCGCTCGAGGGCGAACAAGGTGCGTGTTTCTGCTTGCTGTGCTGGTCTCGCGGCTCTACCCGTCCAGGCGTGCCGTCGCTCTGACAGCGACGAGTCGCGGGCAGTCAGCGCACCTCGTATGCGCACACTGACATGATGACACTCTCCGTGATACACGCGTGGCATCCCATCGCTGCTTGCAGACCCGCGCCTCGTCGAACAGCAGCACCAGCAGCATCGACGCCTCCGAGGCAGACCGCACCAAGCTCGCATCAAGCAGCCGTTCTCACCAGCACAGCACAGCAACAACACGCATGCACGACCAGCGCCTCAACACAGCGCGTGAGAAGCTGAATCTTTTGCTGGTCTCGTACCTCTCTGCGCCGCACTATTCGAGCCTGCCGCCACAGGACCAAGACCTCATCGACCGCGAGACGGTGAATGCATTCCTGCTCGACGAACGCTTTCAAAAGCATCAACTTGGATCTCGCTCAGCGTTTCAGTCGTCCTCGTCCGCCGCTCATCAGCTGCAAAGCGCAGACTCGCCGCTGTCTGTCGTCCAGCAGCACCCTCGAGCGGTCGTCACTCGCAGAGGCCAGCTTGTGCTTCTTGGCCTTTGCTCGGTCGCATTTCTCGGCCCTTGGACAGGCAGCAGCGGTGTTGCCGACTTGCACTCAGTTGCAGGGCATTCTGCGCTCCTCCCTGAATTTCTAAGCACGTGGTACGCGCCTTTTACCTCCTCAACATGGTCAACTTGGACAAATGCGCTCGTGAAGTCCGCTCCAGGATTGCTGGTCTTCACTGGTCTAGCTACGTTCTTCGCACGGCCTTCAGCGGGCCTCTCACTGTCCGGCCAGCATGGTCACGCAGCTCGCCTGGGTCAAAACGAGCAAGACGAGCTGGATCTTGTGGTTGTGCGCGAACTGGATGGACTCTTCAGACTCTGCAAGCGTTTCATAGACGTATGTACGCGCTTGGACATCACGCTCGAGAAGGCCTTCACCGTCCTTCGTGACTTGGACGCTTTGGCTGGAGACGAAGAAGAGGATGCCGTGGAACAATACGATGAGACTGGCGAAGGGCATGCCCAAGGCGTGTCTGCTGTCCCGTCAACGTGGCAAAATTTGAGCTCGATAGAAGCGCGCTTGTCGCTCTCACATCTCCAGTCCGCGCCAGTAGCTAGCTCGAACAAGCACAATTATCGAGCCAAAGCACAGCAACGTCGGCCCAAGCGGAAAATGCCAGCTCTGCAAGTCCGACGAGCCGTATTCGCCTGCCTGTACAATCTGCAAGAACAGCTTGAGAAAGGCCTGGATAAGCTGTCGGTCAACGGTACCAATGCTGCGGGCCCGAATGAACCTCAACAAGATGAGCTGGATATCGACTCTGGCGAGCTCTTCGGCTTGCTCGAGATGTACGCGTGTCACTTGCCTGTCACTACAAATCCTGGTGTTCCACCAACAGTCGCGAATGCGGACGCCAATGCCAGGCAGCGCCGCGACGAAGAAGAGGCGGATCGGGTATATAGGCACACCATGGCACGGCGCTCGCTCAGTCCTACGCTATACACAGAACAACAGTCCTCTGCGCAGCTAAATACACTTAAGCGGCGCTCTGGGTACTTTGCGCCTCGGACATCGCAGCTTTTCGGCGACAATGATACAATCAGCGAAGATGGCAGTGCGCCATCTGGTCCATCTAGCATGCCGAATGACGCGCAATCGCATATGAGAAGAGCATCTTTGACTGCTCTTGGAGCGAGCCAGCGCGGCCAACATTCTTCTTCCCCTAGCTCGCTCTTGCATACCGGTCGGTTAGGCAAGCTCGGCCCGACTCAGCATCCCACATCAGCGACACCCCCTCGCACGCGCCCGCAATCTATCCACATCACACAACACAGCAACAGCCCTGCCGCTTCCTCTCCACTCGCTAATGGAAAGACCATCACGCGGGACAGGCGCAGGAGAAGCGAGCAGATTTTTTCGCTGCACGGCTTGCGCCAAAATCAGCAGCAGCATGCAGATCAGCTCGATTTGGCGGCTCGCAGACTATCAACAGCTTCCGACGCCTCGACGTCATCCACAGTGTCTTCTTCCGCAGTCCTGCGCTTGTCGACTTCTTCGCAGGGTACTAGCGCGGACCCGCTCACTGCCGCTTCCCCGCTAGCACGATCCAGTTTGGGCGTTAAACCGCTTTACGAATCACCTTCTCGACCGTCCTATCTTCGACAGGCTTCAGCCGATCTTCTGAGCCGGTCGAGCGATGGCAGCAATGTCCAGACTGGCCAGCAGCAGCGGCCGACATTACGAGCCAGACCTCTATCAATGCACGAGGTGCCCTCAAATCGCTCGGGCCAGGCACAGCAGCGTGCTTCTTTCCCTCTTCCCTACGCGCCGGCCGACAAGAACAGCAGTGCTGTTGTAGAGGACGATGGTGAAGAGGACGAGGCGAGAACCCGCGCGTCGCATCGGAGTGCAGCGGCTGCTGCGTTGGAACGACGTTTGTCGACCAGCGTTCACGCAGCTAGCGGCAGGCCGACGTCGCTGAAGCTCGACGCGCGGCACAGTCGTCCCGCGAGCTTGCTCCTGCAGTCTTCGCCGATCCTTTCTTCTCCGCCTGGCACCGGACGCTTTGCCGGCGCGATGCATTCAGACTCTCCAGCCGCGTCTCTTCGGTCCGTCCGTTCTCAACATGCGCCGCGACCAAGCGCTGTCCAGCCGACCGTGCCTCGATCCAAATTCGCGCTGTCTAGCCTGAGAGAGAGTTCAACGTTGGTGACACGCCTGGAGAAGGCCCTCGTTTGTCACCTCTTAGCTTTGAAGTATCCTACAGCGACCCATACGCAAACGAACAAGAAGCTGGCACATGCGCTGCAGATCCTCGCAGCACTCGTAGAGGCGCTCAACGCGTCGATACATTCGGAAACCAGCACCCTCTCGCAGATTCTGTGGGAGGAGTTCGAAGAATCGCGTAAAGATGCTGAAGCCGATGCAGGCACCGCTCCTTCAGCATCCGTGCTTCTTGCAACGCCAATGACTTCCGGGGCCGCGTTCCAATCTACTCCCAAACGGCAATCGTTCGTAGCTTGCCTACCAGGGTCATATCCGTCCTCTCCCATCATTGAAGTTGCTCCTGCCACACCGCCCTCCGATGTGTCCGCCCCATCTACAGACAGGGTCGAGCAATCACCGCGCCTCTCGGATCAGCAGCATGGGCAAGTTAACTTCGCCCCTCGAGAACCCTTTTCCCAAGCCGAAAGAGAAGCAAGGGATACGCTTGAACAATGTCATCAAGATCTAGCTGCTGCCCTCAAAGCCATCGCGACCAAGGCGTATCTGAATAAAGAGGATGTCAAAGATTACTTCGCTACCCCTAGCACAGATCACACAAGGACTGTTCAACATCTCGAGGCGCGCCACGAAGCCATGCGCGAGGATTTGCAGAATGCCCTCAGAGCTTGGGAAGAGAGCCGCGGATCAGTACGGCAGCTGCGAGAAGGACGCGCTCGACGTAACGATCTAGGTATTCTGCGTCCGCGTGACCCTTCCGCTGCTGGTACATCGTCTTCGGAATACGAGGATGCAGAACCTTCTTTGATGACCTCGTCGACCGAGCTAGAGCCACTGGGCTCCAACTCTTCCGGCATTGAAGACTCTCTGCCCACGCCTGCTGTATCACCATTATCGCAAGCCAACTTTCAACCTGCGAACATGTCGGACCTGCTCCTTGACAGCACGGATCCTCGTCATCTACCGCCTTACGGCCTGCAGGAGCAGCTCTACGAAGCATATGTTGCGAGTAGTGAAGAGGCTGGTCCCCGCTCGACACTGGCGAAGGAGGGCAAGCTGTCACGTGAAGAGCGAATTGCATTAGTCAAAGCCAAGCGGAATCAAGCCAATCTAGCTCGAGATGAAGGCCACTATGTGCCAATGGAGCCTCACGCTAGTGCCGAGCTCATCAACGAGCTTCGCGATGTCGTTGCGACTCTCAAGTGAGTAGTCGAGGCCTTGTCGAAATGGAAAGACGCACATGCTGAGGCGGTATCGACACAGGGCACGCAACGCACCTGTAATGAGAATGCAGTGAAATTGTTGGACAATTCAATGTACGAAGCTCCCTAATCGGTGTTGTATCCTCTTGTGTATCATGCAAAAACTTCAATAAGGAACGCATATTTCATCCTGCATAGATCATCTCCGATGCAGGGCTGACATTCCTGAACACCTGTCTTTGCAGCTAAGTACTTCTGCACGCTTACATTGTTCTCAGGCAAGATAATTGATGATGTCACGCTCCTCGCCCCGCTCAAGATACTCTTTCTCGATTAGATACTGAATTTGCTGCTTTATTATGCGGACTTCCGGCTGGAAGCGCATGGACAGCTGCTCGACGGCCTCATTGACGAGATTAGACATGCGGATAGTCTGAAGGTGATCTGCGTCAGCTTTCGACTGGCGCTGTATCGAACGCCAGTCAGACTGTCTATCCTGTACTGACCTTGCGCGCCTTGCATATTCTAACGAGTTGAGCTGATTTTTCGGAATGGGTGAAAGCGTGATGTAACGGCAGGAGAGCATGATCCAATGGATCAGTCTCGAGGTCTCCGGGCTGGTACGCGGCCCTACCTTGAATTTCCAGCTTGCGATCCTCCTCAACCGCCTGAAGGACTCCGGCAGACTCCGCTGCGACCTCAGACTTGATGGGCACATTGAGGTTGACGCGAATCTGGAGGAGGCCACGCTTTCAGCAGCAGCGGGGCTCACTTTGACTTTCGGGCTCTCACCTTCGGCGACCTAAACTTGAGATTAAGATCATACGTGTGATCGTCACTCTTTTCCAAAACCTTCTGCTTAACAAGCTGATCGAGCATGGGCTCGAGTAAATCCCGTGCACTGTTCGTAGCCGTCTGGAGCTCGTCGAGCGTGAGCGAATCGGATCCTTGATTGTACTGCAAAAGTATGGCGGCTTGGTACACGGAGCACGCCAGTATATATCGCGTCCCGCCGAACATCAACTTGAGCTCTGTGCGAGACTGATTGGGAAGCCAGGTTAGTCGACGTGCACTGTTGCCGGTATTGTATCAGCATGTCGGCATTGCACAACGATCAGGCTCGATACCAACGTATCTGACTTACTTGAAATTCTTGTTATAAAACTGCTTGAATCTTCCTTCAGCTATCGACAATACTTCAGGGGATGAGAACTCCGAGGAAGGCATGTTGAGCGGCCAGAGGTTCGTACTCAACACGAGAGCGAAGAAGTCCACTGACTACATCCCGTCAGAGGATGCCACTGAAAAAGCGTTGTGCGATGCTCACAATCATTACGCCCCATTTTGTCCCGATGAAGGCGGAACTGGTCGTTCAGGTCATTCGAGACCGTCATATCTCTGAACATTCTTTGGAAGGCTGCGGTGTACTCGTTGCCACATGCAAGTTTGAGGTTTGCAATCATAGTCCCTTCAGCATCGTCCGACGCCGACAAGCCATAGATTAGCCGTCGAGCCAGGTGCTTTGAGTAGAACCTCTGATAGACGTCCTTGTCCGTCAAGTAGGGGAACACAGTCATCTAATGAACGCACAGGTCATCAGTGCTACTCAACGCTGTCGGCTTAAGCGGCCTACGATCTGCGCTATCGCTGCATCGGCGTCTCCGTTATCAGCAGCTTTGTTGGCCTTGCCTCCTTTCTTGAGTACGGCATCTGTATACTTGGCTACATACTCAGCAGCTTTGCTTGAGGAATTCTTCGTTGCCTTGTTGTGGTTGACGAATTCGACACAGGCCTGCAGCGGATGCTTATTTAGCCATTGTTGTGTAGAAAACCTTGAGAAGACGAAGACTCACGCGGTCCAAGCAAGCCGTGAAAGTCACGTCTTTTACCAGGCAGGTCTGTATGATGTCTGTCGCTCTTGAATGCACATTCGAAAGGATAGTAACTAATGCCGCCGGGTCAATCTCGCCGGTCTCTGGGGTAGCAGCAGCAATGGCTTCCAGACCATTCTTGAGCACATGAGCTTGAAAGACAGCTCTGACGGGCTGCAAACCATCCGTAATACGGTTCAGAAGGTTGTACAGCTTGGTTAAATCCTCGGGAGCATCTGCTTCCAGAAGCCGCTCGAACTCGTTTTGGAGCGAAGCCATGTGTTCTCGTACTAGAACATCTTCACAGACTTCGACAATCTGAGAGCGCAACAAAGGGTCAGCTTTCTACCGAGACAGGTCGCGAGATGAGCCGCTGGCCGCTTGATATGAACGCACAGGTCCCACGCTGGTCCGATGAAGATACACCGCCGCTCGGCGCTCTTCTTCTTCGAGGCAAGCTCTTGCTTTGGAGACATAGTCCCGCACGCTATGGGATTCCAAATAGCGAATGCTTTCTTTCACATAGTACGCTCTCGTCTCTGCCGCGAACGGCTCGTAAAAGGTCTTGTCGTAGAGAACGAGATTCTCGCGCGCCTCGATGCCTAAAGCGACTAATGAAGCAATAGTCTTCTTGACCAGGAAAGAATCGATCAGTTCGCCATCGCGTTCACGATTGAGGAGGGTGATGATGGTCCGGTGAAGAGAGGAGTTGGACCCGGTATACAGGCGACTATAGAGTCTGTCTCTCCACAGCAGCATGGCGAGAGTACAGACGGGATGCAGACCTTTACCGACACCATCTCGCTCATGTCTGACGAAATCTACAATGCAACGCGTCAAATACGGAAACCTGTGAGGTGAACAGGTACCTACGCCTGTTGATATAGCTGAACAAGTTATGCACCACTGACGCGCCTCTCGTGTACTGTGTCCACTCCTTTCCGTATGCAATCAGGAGGGCCGTTCCCGTTAGACCGGTGAGACTTGCGAAGAGGCTGTCTACGTGATTGTGCAGGTAATTTTGGAGTGCCTTGTACAGTTCAGATCCCAAGAAGCGAGTGCCTAGAGACATGTCTGAATTTGCAAAGCGGTGTCAAATCAACGGTAGAAGCCAGTCATGAAAGAGCCTACCTAGACGTCGACTGTACTCTCCGGGTGATTCGAAGTTTGTGCAGAAGTTGTGCGTTGCCCTGAAGAGCGATAATTTGGCAGAGCCCCAGGTCAGCTATTGGGTTCCCGAACAACTTAGACAAGAACAGCACCCACGTCGCAAGATAACTGTAGTGTGCTTTGAACAGACCCTCTTCCGGTCGAAGCATTGCGATGTCTATACCGACCTTGAGATAGCGCCATGTCTCCAACAGGCTCGTGTGGTCCGGCAGAGGTGGCACCTTGGGTTTCGTCCCTTCCTGCATGATGAACTTAGGCTGCGAGCGATGAGACAGCTAAGTTCTTCGGTCAGAACAGAGCACAGCCGGTTTGAGGAAGAGCCGAGAGGGAAGCCAGCGGTGCGAGACAAAACAGGTGTCACGGGTCATACGTCGGTTTCGTCTGACGCGCTCGTGTTCAACTATCTCGCCGCGGCGTCGGTCAAGATTGACTGTTCAGCTGCATGTGGCCTGCAGCGGCAATTGGCCGACTCGCACTGTGGGTGTGTCAGTCAGTCGCGCGACGCCACCCCGACCGCGATGACCGCGAGGTGCGGACAGAGCATTTTTGGGACTGCATCAGATTCTAGATGTTCGGGCAGCATGAACTATCTGCATTCATTGAGTGCAATGAGTCAGCATTGATCCCTGCTGCAGGGACTTGCCTTGTCTGCAATTAGTATGACACACTCACTATACACCGATCTGTTCCACTTGGTCAAAGAAGCAGAGAATGGTACAGTTGCACTGCGACTTCGAACGACATTGCTATTCCCCTATTGTTCTGGTATTGCGTACTGCTTCTTGGCTGCTGCCTCAACAAGTCCGTGCTCCACGGGTTTATGCCAGGTACTCATACGTATCCCTTTCTCCGTCTTTGCGTTGCAGATACTCCTTGTCAATAAGGGTGTCGATAGCTTTCTTGACATCCATGACCCGAGGTGTGAACCTATTGCTCAGTTGTGCAATGGCTTCATTGATCAAAGCTTGATGCTTCATCGTCTGGAAAAGCAAGATCTCGAAGTCAGCAGCGCTATTCAGGTTGGTAATGCACGAAACAAACTTACACGTCTCGCTTTGAGGAGTCTCACGATCACACTTTGAATGAGCAATCGCCTGTCCTCGTCTACCGTCTTCATGAGGTCGGCCGTTTCTTGCTTCGCCTCTGCCTTTACAGGGACATTGAGAGGGACCCTGATCTTCTTCGACTTGAAATTAATGTTCAAGTCGTACTGATCGCCGTCGTTGGTGAGGACTTTCTGTTTAACAAGAGTCTCCAGCTGACCCTTGAGTTGGTCTGCAGCAATAGCCGTCCCTGTCTGCAGCTCTTCGAAAGAGAGCGAGTCGGATCCTGCGTTGTACTGCAGTAGGACAGCAGCCTGGTAAGAGCTGGTCATAAAGATGTACTTTGGATTCGTCCACGTTGCTCGCAGCTCGTTTCTTGACTGATGCCACAGCCATTGAATGCGTCGTCCAGAGAATTTCTTCGAGTAGAACTGCTTGAAACGCTCCATCGTCTTTTGAAAGTCTGCCGGTGGCGTCATTTCGGTTGGAGGCGCTGTCAGCGGCCATGCTGATGTGCCCAGCACTAGAATGTGGAAGTCGACTGCAGCATGACTTGGCTCAGTACAACTCGCACTGAGAACGTGATTGGAGAAAATTTATGTCACTCACTTTCGTCCTTTTTGCTTGATGAGCCACCTTCGTCGACCGCCATGTTGCTCATGTGTTCTTTGAAACCCTCGTTGAGATCTTTGCATAGCGTGATGTCCTGGAACATTTTCTGTAATTTGGCAGTGTAGTCGGTACCGCAGGCCTCCTTCAGACGAGTAATCATGTTGGCTTCGGCGTCGTCGCTAGCTGACAGGGAGTAGACAAGTCGACGAGCGAGGAACTTGGAATAGAATTTCTGGAAAACGTCCTTGTCTTCGATGTACTTGAAGACGGTCATCTGGCGGCACACATGTGAGTTTAGACTCATATAATGGGTGAGAGATATGGCTGTAAAGCGCACCGTGTTCTTAAGCGCCAGATCGAGGTCGGCTTCTTCCCCTGTCTTATTGCTCTTCTTCAATAGCGCATCAGCGTACTTTGCGACCAGCTCAGGTGACTTGTTGGAGGTAGTCCCGGTAGCCTTGTTGCGATTGATGAACTCTCGACACGCCTGCACATGAGACCAAGGTCGTCAGCCAGAAAGGAAAACGGGTAATTGGGGCGGGAATAGGCCATACTTTGTCGAGAGAAGCGACGAAAGTTGGGTCCGCTCGGAATGCCTTCTGGACTGTCTCTGCGTTTTTAGTGTGCACTTCGAGCAACGCTTCGACGTATGCTTTCGGTTCCTGATGGAGCGAAATACTCAGTGAAATGCTAATTCTCCTGGTTGCGGAAAGAGACGGGATGACGAACTGGCTCCTTGTCTTCCGGCACGATTCTCTCCACACTGCTGTTTCCGACCCGCTTGATGAACTCTTCGAACCGTGACCTGAGGGGGTCAAGGCCGTCTGGGATACGGTGAAGCAGATCGTACATGCGGGTGAGGTCTTCGCCCTTGTCCTGCTCGAGAAGCCTTTGGAACTCTTCCTGCAGCAGATCAATGTGGGCTTTGACAAGAACGTTTTCGCACGCAGTGACGAGCTGAAGAAGCCAGAATGTGCATAATTCAGCCCACACTCTCTGTAGACTTCCGAGAAAAGCGCAGCTTACCGTCTTCTTCGTACTTGCGTGCAAATACATGTCCACTCGGTCTTCCTCCTCTTGCAGGCGTGTGACAGCCTTCTTCATGTAGTCTGTGACGCTGTTCTCTGCAATGTACGCCTCGCTTTCGAGCTTGTAATATTCTTCGGTCTGCGCCAGGAAAGGTTTCTCGAAGGCCTCTTTGTACAAGTCGAGATTGGTTCGATTGGCATCATTGTCATCGAGCCCGAGAGCGACAAACGACTCGATGGATTTCTTCAGTAGGTCTGCGTCGACCGTCTCGCCATTCCGTTGGCGCTCTATGAGGCGCAGGACGGCATTGGTGCACTGCTGTTTCCGCTGGACATACTGGTAGAATACGTCTCGCCATTGCACGAGTGCGAGCGTGTAGACGGTGTAAATGTTCTTTCTCCCCTCTTCCTTTTCTCGCTTCACCCAATCTGTTTGTGTGAGCGATCAACAATGTCAGCACTGTACGCCCTTTCTCCTGATAGCGCCACATCTTGATTGATGGAAACGCCGCTCACGTCGATTCAAGTAAGAGAAGAGTCGCGTGACGAAGCTTGCGCCTTGAGTGTACCGACTCCACTCGTCAGTGTAGTACTTGAGGAGCGGCTCGTCTTGCAGTGTCTCTGCAGCCTGCATGTCGTTGATCGGAGAGGCGAGGTGTCAGCTGCATGAAGTTGCGTTTCAAGAGCCATGAGTCGAGCAGGCACTGACCAGGCGGACGTCCTCGAGATGGCGGATGAAATACTGCGTGATGTACTTGTAGAGCTCGGCGCCCACGAGATTCGCGCCGCCTGTTATTAGAGCAACACTGTGTCAGCGAGTGGCACCTTTGGATGGACGCGATAGGAACAAGGAGCTGCAGGAGAACGCACTTCTGAGACTCGCGCCGCCCGAACCTTCTTGAGTCATCCGACTTGACGTGCAGTAGTTGTAGGCGACACTGCAGGTTAGCCGTCAGCTGTGCTAAGCGGTGTTCAGATGTCCCTTGCAAGCGTACGTGTAGTAGCTCATGTATTTGGCATAGGTCATCCCAGAGCGCAGGTCGGTCATGATCTGCTCCATTCCATCGTGCAGGAAGGCGAAGGACGCTGTATTGTGATGTGGATGGAGCGTCAGCTTAGTTTGCTTGCATCCGGCTTTGACCTGTCCTGCATCATGTGTGATGGACTCACCTTTGGCGTCGCTCGCCGCTGGAAGGTTCGAGGGCGTGGCAGAGGGCATGATGCGAGACTACAGAGTGGCCTAGAGAGTGTGGAGCGCTCGTTCTTCGCTTCCTTCGCCGTCTCGCCCTTCTGGCCTGGGTTGGAGCGGAAGCACATTGCACGAGCGCCAGCTTGGACAGCGTTCGACAAGTGGGCAGCAGCAGCACGGAAAGGCGGACAGACCAGCAAACAAGTACTGAATATTAGGTTCAGGGTCATGCTCAAGGACGAGCTCGTCTCCTGTCGCACCGCCATGGTCCGCGCGTCTGCTGATTCCTCGAGCAGTTCGCCACCTGGACCTGGACGCGCAAATGCCAATGGACATAATCTGGACAGACCATCACAGGAAGGTTGCAGGCATGCTGGCTGGCAGCTGAAGAGAGTCTGGACAGCTCGCTGACGCCGCGGACCACGTAGACTTCGAGACCATGGCGCAAACTGGCTGTCACTTGCCGCTTGAATGCTTCAGCGCTGTTTCGGATTCTCACAGTCTGAGCCTTTCCGAGACTATGGAACGTTCTCCCCTGCGTCTTACATCTACACAAAGCCCGCGGTTTCTGGATAGATTGAGAGATCCTTTGGTCGGTCGCCCCTCGATAGCTTTCTTTCGCCCTTGCATTCTTTGCTTTCGCTTGCTTCCTCCCGCACCGGGAGGCAAGTGTTTGTTCGACAACACTTCAGGTACCTGTGGCCCTGCAGTACTTGCCCTCGAGCGAGTGGCCTTTCCCATCCATCAAGATCGGACGGCTGAAGGAGAGAGGGCGAACTATGCATGGCATCTTGTCGTTTCATTGAACAGACTGGATAGACCGAAAAGGAAGAAGATCGGGTGAATAAGGACGTCGACACTGTCTACTGCCTACACGCTCGCACTGGTGATTTGGCGGAAACCTGCTAACATCAAGTGCAGTAAACACAGCAAGGCCCCCGCATCCTCCGCCTCATTGAGCGTTGACGCCGTGGGCATCCAGCCGACGCCTTTTGACAAAATCCATCGAACCTGCCGTCGATCCTGAGCTCGACTACACCAACACCGAAGCGTACTGTCTTCGATTTACCAAGAGGAGGCGCTCGAAGCGCTAAAGTCAACGTTCGAGATGTGGTCTTATGATCTCGACGCCGCTTTCGCGTCTACAGAGGACATTTGTTGCAGCCTGAATGACCAGACCAAAGGTGTCTGCAAGTACGGCGATCTTGACCTCGATTTCTATCCCGACGGGCATGCGGCGATTGCAGCACTGGCATTGCCTACGGCTGCACCGGTGGCTACGTAATCTGGAGTCAGCTCGCCAACGGGCGTACCTATTGCATTGACGAAGTCGTCAGTCACTATTACAGCATGAGTGTCGAGGTTCTAGGACAAAGAGAGATCGTCCGAGTGCATGACGAAGGAAGCAGTGTTAGGGAGCTTGAAGAGGAGGGATTCGAGGGGATTGGCGGTTTAAGATAGATTAGCTTAAAACGAAGATTAGATTTGCGGGTACGTGAGGTGCGGGCGAGGAGATCTGATAATCTACGAGGGCCTGTCATTCGAGCTGCTCAAGGTATTCACGCAAGCTCCGAGTAAGGGCGGAGTACCGCTGACCTTCTGAGTCTGACCTGGCCAGCCGAATGAGAGAACCTCAATGAAGTGTTTTCCTCGTCTATTAGAGGGCATGCAGCCTTCCTATGATGGTTCTGTCCAGCGGATGTCCATTTGCATTCGCGCGTCCAG